>WSYH01013760.1:0-16625 GCA_036426205.1 Ascaphus truei | reverse complement strand
GGGCAAAGTGTACTAATGGCAGTGACATGGTTAAGGGGTCAGTCCCTCCTAGGGTCAAAGTGTACTAATGGCAGTCACATGGTGAAGGGGTCAGTCCCTCTTAGGGGCGAAGTGTACTAATGGCAGTGACATGGTTAAGGAGTCAGTCCCTCCTAGGGACACAGTGTACTAATGGCAGTCACATGGTTAAGGGGTCAGTCCCTCCTAGGGGCAAAGTGTACTAATGGCAGTGACTTATTAGGACTTATTAAGGGGGTCCAGTCTATCGTAGGTGCAAAGGTCGTACAATGGCAGTCACTGGTTAAGGGGTCAGTCCTCTTAGTGGCAACTAACAAGTTGCGTGGACATGATTATGGGGGGTTCGTCACTCATTAGGGGCAAAGTGTACTAATTGACAGTAGTGACAGTGTGTAAGGGGTCAGCCCACTCCTAGGGCAAAGTTGGTAATGGAGATGACATGGTTATGGGTCGGTCTTTCCTCAGGGGCCAACGTTATTAACTGGCAGTGACATGTTAAGGGTATCAGTCCCTGTCGGAGCAAAGGTATCAATGGCAGTGCAGGGTTAGGGGTTCAGTCCCATCCTAGGAGGTAATATTGTATTGATGGCAGTGATAGGGTTAAGGGGGTCAGTCCTCAGGGGCAAATGGGTGTACTAATGGAGAGTGACAGTGTTTAAGGTCAGTCCAGTCCCTCCTAGGGGCCAAAGTGTACTAATGGCCAGGAAATTGGTTAAGGGGTTCAGTACATCACTAGGTGCAAAGTTGTAGTTAATGGAGTGACATGGTAGGTGGTCAGTTCTCCTAGGGGCCAAAGGTACTAATGGGCGTGACCATGGTTAAGGGGGTCAGTTCCCTCCAAGAGGCAAAGTGTGCTAATGGCTCAAGTTAGACATGGTTAAGGTGCAGTATCTCCTCCTGGGGCAAAAGGTACTATGGCAGTGACATGGTAAGGGGTCAGGTCCCTCCTAGGGGCAGAGTTGTAAATGGCAGTCACATGGTTAATTGGCAGTCTTTCCAAGGGGCAGGGGTATAATGCTTGAATGGTTAAGGGGTCAGTCCCTCTAGGGAGCAAAGTGTACTAATGGCAGTGACTATGGTTAAGGGGTCAGTCCCTCTAAGGACGAAGTGTTTTAATGGCAGTGACAGGGTTAAGGGTAGTCCTCCTAGGGGCAATAGTGGTACAATGGCACGTGACATGGTTAGGGGGTCTAGTCCTTTAGGGGCAATTTAAACTAATGTGTCGAGTGACATGATTATTGGGGTTCAGACCCTCTAGGGCAAGTGTATAATGGCAGAGACGTGGTTTAAGAGTCCAGTACCCTTCTAGGGGCCAAAGGGTACTAATGACCGTGACATGGGTTAGGGTGTCAAGTCCCTCGTAAGGGCAAAGTGTGTTAATTGGGCAGTGACATGGTAAGTAGTCAGTCCCTTGTAGGAACAAAGAGTACTAAGGCAGTGGACATGGTAGGGGTCAGTCCATCCTAGAGAAACGTGTTACTAATGGCAGTGACATGGGTGTAGGGCGTCAGTCCCTTCTTGGAGCAAAGTTGTACAATGATATGACATGTTTGAGTGGTCAGGCCCTCTAGGAGCAAAGTTTCTTGAATGATCAGGTAATTAATTTTTTTGTGTGTCAACGACCGGCAGTTTCCTGCACGGCAGTGATTCACTCCACACAGAGTAGAGATAGGAGAATGTATTTGCGGAATCTTGAATCAGCCACTCGAATTCAGCCTCGAATCCATGTAGTTACTTTGACTTCGTGATTTCCATGGATCACTTTTCAATAGATAGACGAGAGACCCTTTTAATTATATATATTATAGTATATATATATACACCACCCTCTCCCCTCTCCGCCTCTTCTTTTCATCATATACATGATCACTTCCAGTGCTGGAGAAGCGTTCAGCTCAATTGAAAAGGATAAGATTCAAATCTTCTCAAACATAGGGAAGTAGCTTCTTGTGGTTATGAACAAGGACTATAAGGCGAACCCCCCATCAACCCACCACTCCCAATGAAGTCTTTATAAGTGTCAACTGGTGGGATTAAAATGGAAGAGGCGCACGTTCCATATCAGTGATGGTAATGTAGATCGTTCTCATTCCAGCGTGAAGATTTACTCAATCCCTTAACGGTATCATTTCTGGGCAGGAGTTTACCATGGTCCACCATGGTCATCATTGAAGAGTGGACTTCTGGTTCCAAATGATCATATCAGGAATTGTCTCAGGACATACCTGCAATTGTGTCAGAATACCTGGAAAGAGTCAAACGTTGGACAGTGGGTGACTGCCCAAGTGCCACTAACATCCATTCGATCATTGTAGCGCAAGACAAAAGTGTCTTAGCCCTCCCTTTTCAGTACAGGGTTACCTCACCAGGAACCTCCGTTCCCCATCGTCCAGGATTCCCCGATCTGAGAAGTGTAAAACTCACTCTCAAATCAAGTACGGCCATAACAAATGAATTAGCGCAACACAGAAGAATCACAGAAGGCGTTTTGTATAGAGAGGTTATATGTGGTAATAGGATGGAGTTTTTGGGGAGCGGTATATGGAGTGATAGGCAGCATTATGAATGTGTAAAATCTAGGGTTAAAGTAAGAAGTAGGCATTTTTTAAACTGTTTATATAGTTTTCATACTTAATCACAGTCCACAAAACTGTGGACATAAATTTTTATTTGACACATTAATTTCCCCAATGAATAAACACACAACACTTTTCCATCTTCTTAATACGTGTTATATCTGCGTTTATACTCGTCCAAGTCCAGAACGTGCTGATTGTACGAGTGGGAGACGCACCCACACATCCCGACGCGCCAGAAACAGATAACGATAATGTAGAATATTTACCGTTTCTGATAAGAGTTCCCGGCCAGAGGCTGTCGGACGCAGAGGAATCACTTCATACATATCCTACCGTTCCACCGTTAGATGGGCACCGGAGTCTGATACATCGGTATTCTCAGAGCTGTAAACAAGGGGATAACACACATTACTCACAAATAAAAAAACGATTTGAGATGCGGCAAAAAAAAAGCTACTGAAAGGGGTGCGATGGTCAATATATCATACACTTTATCGGCAAGGACCAAAAGGATGCACAGCTGGCTTGCAGAGAAGGGAGAGTGGGGGGGGAGGGGGAGGATGGAGATGATTGAAAAATCTCAAACGATTCAAAGTGTTTAACAAAGTTACAGTCGAGGAAAGCAATATCAAGGGAAAAGAGAAAGAGCTAGGGACAGAGGCCATTCTCTGGCGCTGGAGGAGGCAGGAGGAGGAAGGGTAATGTGAGGGACACTACTTCTCACCGAAAGGGGTGTGATTCGTGGAATTGCATTTCTTCCCAAGCGCGGTGTGTAGAGGCTTGCTACAATGAAGTAGTTAGGAAAGGTTGTAATAGACATAAGGCTAGCCTTAAAAAGGAATATGAAGCACAGATCTAATAAGGGCAGGAGGATTAAGCAGCAGTCCGAGCTGCCGATATTTTATATTTGCATGTGGTTCCCCCTTTAATATGGCATACGATACAGCCCCACACAATGATAAGCAATATAGATAAGTGGGCGCATCGATCCGTTTACTACGTGAGTTGATTCGGTTGAAGATCGGTTTTGGGGGGCTCATCAAATGGCGAAGCTAGTGCAGCTAGAAGAGGACCAAAGATTGAAGCTTTATGGGGAGATCATGAGACCATGGCAGGCACTACAAACAATTGGTGTGCATGTACAGAGAGGGCTGGGGGGCTTAAAAGGGTGTGCCAGAGCATGCTTCAGAGAGGAGGGATCGTGACTTGTATGGTGTGCATTATAGAACAAAACATTATGGTTACAATCTATAATACATAAAAAAGTTAATTCAGAGTTGATTTTGATTTAAAAAAATGCAACACAGTATGTTCTATAGTACGAAAACTGATATTCATAAAAACAAGAAAAGCACATGAAGGCATCCCCATTGCGCGCCCGGTGTCTGCAACTTGTAACAGAAATACGTAAATGGCCCGTAAAATTATAGTTTCTACGATTTACTTCCTTGCCTTCACATTGCAGCGAGGAACGAGACAATCAAGGCGCGAGAGAAGGCAGAGTGTGAGGCAGAGAGAAGAAACGTAATCAGTAGTGCGGGAACGAAAACCCATAATATGGGATGTTTTGTGCGTGCCAAGGCGATAACCTTGGGTTGTGCGGTAATCAACGAGACCATTGCCTGTGTGGTAGTGAGAGACACCCGGCCCCTTCTTACTATGGAGACTGCGCTTGCCAGTCTGAGTTTCTGTATACCATTATAGAAGTTTAGCTTGATTTAAAGTATCTCGGAAGCGGGGTGTGATGGAAAGGCATTAATCCGGTTCTGGAGTGCGGTGCGATCGGCCCCCCCCCACCTGCAGCCGGGTAACATGTCATGCAGTTGCGGTTCGGTCCAACGGCTTGCCCCAATATGGACACACGGAGTCTTGTGTAACATAATCACCTGCCAAAGTGGCAAAACTCCAGGTGCCCTGGATGAATAGAACACCAGGCTGGTAGCCTATCCATTCAGGGCTCAGGAAGGGAGAGATGAGCGCACTGGAGAGGCGGCATGTGGACGCAGGACCGGGCTGGCGCGGGCTGCTCTCCCGGAATTGCGAATTTTGTGCGCTCCCGGATCGGCCGTTCACTCTGGGTACCCGCGAATTTCAAAGCGGAGCGATCTCAAAAAGGGCCGATTTGCGTGTTTTGCGAATTTTTTTATTATTTATACGATAACACCGCCGCCATTCGCAATCCCTGTGGACGGATCTGTCTGAGACTGCCAGTGGATTGCAGAATCACAATACCGACCAGGGTCTGTACAGTGGTGGTTTTGATTGATTAATCCGTGTGGATGAGATCTTCCAAATACGTGTCGGATTGTACACGGCGCCCGAAAACAGAATGCGGGGGGGGGGGGGGGGGGGGGGCGATGCGAGAAGAGATTCCGGGCACAGATTGGGTGGATTCGCCCCTCTCTATATGCCAAAGTCTTTAAACTGGGGACTAAAGAACAGAAGTACCTCTACGTCAGGATCAAGGGCTGTGTTCACAAAGTGGTCTATGCCACAAGACAATTTAAGAGGTTGGAAGAACCCAACAAACGTTCAATTAAATGAGTTGTAAAGTGTCTTAAGCCCAGCCAGATGTACCTAGCAGAAGAAACTGACGTTAGTAGATTAGTGGGCCCACCGTCTCCAGAAGGACCAGGGGACTCCCATTGTTATTCCTACATCTTTAGTAAGGACTACTGTACCCCAGCGAACAAGCAAACGTCGTATGACGCCAGGGACAGTTGTTCTGCCGCGATGGGCAGGGGGTTCACGTTTGAATGGAACCAGCCTCGCAGCATCAAACCTTCTTGCCGGAGACGCCATAGTCACATTCGGGAGTGACACTGGGCCCGATGGCCAATCCTTGCTTCATCTGTATCTCCATGATACTGTATATGGATTGACGTGAGCCGGTTCAACATGTAGACTCTGATTAAACCCCACGGCCTTTCTGCCCGAACAAATGTCAGCAACTCTCCCTCCACGGACACAGCAAGTTCATGTCCGTATCTGGTATTGTCGCTCAGAAGGAAGCAAAACTTCTCATTAGAAGACACAAAAACACCAAGTTGTTGATAGAGCGGGGGCTCCTGTTTTTTCTTACAAAACAGTTACTTTCTCCTCTCACTATTATTTTTCCTATCCCGTGGCTCCTCGGAGCTGGGTCCACATAAGAGGAGAAGCTTTCTTCCTGCACGTTTAGACACACATAGGTCTTACTGCTCTGGTCAATATACGCTGAACCCCACACCTCCGGATTTCTTCTGTCTATCCCTCATCCTCCTTATACTAAAGAGCAAAGAACCCAAATGACTAAATCGACAAATAAGGAAAAAATTATTGTCCGATCTGATGTTAATAGATAGTCATTTCTTTAGGCATAGGGATGTGAGAACCTTATATGGGTGAAACCCATTTGTTCCCTGCCCTTATATGGCGGAGAGCGAGAGGTAAAGAGAGGATGGGGAAGAGAAAGCAGATGTCGATGGGAGGCGTATAAAGTATGTGGCAGCCAAATTTGGTTCAATTAGTAATGGAGGGAGCTGGAGCCTGTCACAGCCCCTACAATGATTGTAGAGACCAAATAGGGCCATGATACGCTCCACTATGATGATCAGACGCCAAATAAGGAATCTACATTATCCAAGGGGGGAAGAAAATACTGCCGGCTCTTATCTTCGTGCTGTGGGAGGTGACAGCAGACGGGCGGAACTGGGGGTGCTACCAGTTTCTCTCACCAGTGTTGGCCCATGCAGCAAAGGCATTAAACTGGGGGATCCCATGCAAAAGCCATGGACCCTAGAGAGTTAATCTTATTGGGCCGCGACCTTTGCTGTTTTGTGGCTCGATCGGTTTCCCCAACAAATTCCGCAGCCAGAGGAACAGTAAGGCTTGTTACATCATGTAGCTACTGCTTCCATTAGGGACAGTGGGAGGGTCATTGCTTCTAAAAATAAGGGGAAAAACCCCACAGTAATTTGTATCAGCGGGAGATGAAGGAAATGATTCCAGGCACTACTAACCCAAGATAACACTACATTTGTCCTCTTCTAGGATGTATCCGCCTCTGGTTTAGCTCTTTATTATCCGTCGTGCCATTCTCTATGTGTATATATTGTGATTTTATTTGACAACAACTCTGCCATCGAATATGAAGGAAATCTCTTATAACGGGGATTTACTGGTGTATGGGTTCTCTGGGAGGACCTACAACACACGATAATCTGTTTGTCTTTACTTCATGAGTAAGAGTTTTCAAAGCCAACGGAGGAAAGATGTCGCAGGACGTTCAAACTATATTTGCACGGATTCCAGTGATGGATTAGGACAGGCATAATATTGTTATCATATAAGTTATACGACCTTCCTCTCCCGTCTCTCACTCCAGCATCTTCTATTTGTTAATTCTTTTGTGGAACATAATTAAATCGTTCGATAGTGTTTGAATGGGACAATGAACTCCACATTTAATCAAACACGGGTGGTCGATTCCATGCGGTCAATACATCCAACGGTGTTATTACTTTAATTCTAATTTTATTTGTATGAATTCTACGATCTAAGAGTCTTCTTTTGGAGAAGATCGGTGTTGATGGGTCGCTATTTATATCCAAAAAGGAAACATTTTTGTTTTATATGTTTTATGAGGTTTTAGTATAATATTTTCTCCAGGTACCTGCCACGCACTGTCAACTAATTTTTTATTACTGTATAGATCTTAGAATGATGATGAAATGGTAATTTGTAAAGTCTTGCAATGTATATGTAACGGTGGTTCCCTGAGCCTTCTGATCACTGACCCCTCATGTGAGAAACTGCCCCCGTTACATGTACGGTACATGTGGTGCACCTGCTGGCTCACAGGACTCCTGAGTCTCCAGCTTGATGTGGTTGGGAATTTCACCATGACAGGCATCGAGGTAGTGTGTGAGTACTACTCACCAGTCGGGGACAGCCGCCTCCATCCATCCCAGATCCCCCACGTAGCAGGGGAGGAGTTTCTGGGAGGACAGAAACTCCTGGTGCATCTTCTCCCTGGAGTAACATCCACTCCACAGGCGAGAAGGGTCCTTTCATGAGCATTTTTATTAGGCATGTCTCTGTGGCAGACTGCCCTCATAGCGGCCGACATTAGCACGACCATCTGGTAGTGACACTCCATCCAGAAAGTTCCTCCTGCCCTAATAAGTTGTTGGATCCACCTCTCCCCTAAAGGGAGACCACAGCTGTGCCAGAGCCCTGGAACAGTGTGTAATCAGTGGTCACTGTTGCCACTCTGACAGAAGAGGGACAGACTTGACATGCTGGCAGCACTGACCACGCCTCTGAGAAAACCCTAACTTTTGGAAGTGCTGTGCAAATATAGGCTCCCAGAAGACCCACCTCAGCTGTCACTAACGTGGACATTAAAAGCATGTGTCATTCCTTTGCTAAAATGACACATCCACAGTGGTTAGGGGCAAAACCTCCATGATAAATACTGGGACAATCTTGGCCTTCTCTCAGGAGTTACTGCTGCAGTTTTGAGAGAGATCTGTACACCAATTCTAACATGGCACAATATAAAATGCATAGTGATCGGCAGGACATGGAACGTTACTGACACACGTTCTGAGAAAAGAAATAATCTGCATAACAACCATTAGGAGGAGAACCCCTGGACCAAGAGCGTCAATGCAACACAGCCTCTTAAAACTATGCAATCACCAGGTCGATCATCTACCACTTAACTGCCCACAAAATAACCTATTGTTTTAAATATAATCAACCACGTTCAGTCACTGTATATCTCAGCTCGAATTATAAACAAGACGTCCTACAGCACTATACGTGGTGAATGTCCTTCTCAGTAAGGTGGACATGTATATGGACAGCTGAGTGTATGTTCAGTTTACCACTGTAATTGAATAATGCTTTCTTGTAATGAATTACGATCTACTGTACAGAGTTTCTTTGAGGAAGATAGTAGTGTTGAGGGGCATTTATATTCCAAAAATTAATATTGTGTTTATATGTTGTATGAGGCTTTAAGGGAGTCATGACGTCGCTTCCTGTCATCGATGGTAATATGGCTCATTCTTGGGATTCTATACACAGGAGAACATTAACACGGATCTTTTCTGGGAAATATAAAGGTGCCTGCTGAGGATGAAATTAAAGCTGTATTGATACACATTCTGCTCAGGCACAGAGAAAGTCCTTCACACAATACCATTCTGCACCATGCATCTTCATTTTCTCTCCCACCTTCGATGAAGGGTTAGAGAAAGGGTTCTATGTCTTCTGGTTGAATCCCACGTTGGAAGACAAATTCACTAACTACATGGTGGTGGAGAAGCAGATCAGTAAGTAGAAGGAATATATATATATCACATTTCCCAAGCATTACTACAACAGTTTTGGTTTATGCTTTACTATTGTCAAGGATCTGTATTGTTTCTGTTGAATGTAAGTATTTATAGTATATAACAGAGGCTTCATTGTCCCCAATGTTGGTATGTTATTGTACAGTATGTATGTATGTGGTGTGCATATATGTGTATGTATGTATGTTTTACTATATAGCGCCATTAATGGTACATGTGACGCCACAGCAGAATTAAGTACTGAACAATCATATAAATAAGATAATATAAATAACAGAATTAGGGGAATAAGCGCTTCAGAATAAAAGAGTTAACATTGTAGGAAGAGAAAACTTTAAGTCCCGCTAGAAGAGCCTTACAATCTATTGTGGTAAAGGGTAGGAAGAACGTACGAGACAGTAGGGAATAGGGTAATTACTGGTTAAGTGCCGTCTGCAGGGGGCCATGCTTTATTGTATAGTTGTGATAGTATTAGCCTGGTGGAATACTATGCTTCTTTAAGCAAGTGTTTGTCTTAAGGTGGGTCTTAAAAGGGTGGATGAGGAGGGTGCTAGTTGGGTTATTAGGGGGAAGGGCCAGTCCTGGGGTGTGGGGTTGCAGTGAGAAAGGTTAAGGCGAGGAGAGGCTAGATACATAGAGAAGCATCCGTTAAGCCGAACGCAAGTGTTGAGACGGTTGCAATGGGAGAAATTAGGGTGAATGTAAGGAGCGGGCAGCAAGAAGGGAGTATAGGTGAGATATTAGGGTGAGATGATGAAAGGAGGGGCAGAGAGTAGGGCAGAGGGTGAGTGGTTTACCAGAGAGGGCCAGGAGAGGGTTATAGTGGAGATATTGAGATATTAGGGCTGCTGAGATGTAAGGGGGGCAGAGATGGGGGTTTTTATAGGGAGATGTTAGTCTTGATAGTTTTTATATAGTGAGTTGTATATTTAAGGTGTTCTGGAGACAGTGGGGGATAGGGGTTTTTTATAGTGACCCCGATATTAGGATGATTACTATAAGGAAGGGCACCGGCATGAAAGGGCAGAGGCAGCAAGAGGCAGAGGGCGGGCCAATCCCCCGCGGGAGGAGGAGGGTTAATTAAATCGTAAAAGTAGAGGACGGAGGAATGCCACGTGCGAGATGTAGTAGGATTTGATAGGAAGCCAGGAGACGGGAGGAGACGGGATGTCAGCCCCCACCGGGGAGACCGATTGAGTCGAGAAAGATCCTTAGGGAGCCCCCCTCGGAGATCCCTTGAGACGGACGCCCCCGTTCACGAGTCGATTATTTATTTCCCCCCCCCACTAGTAGAGTGGATTCCGTGGCATGCATCGATTTCTTTTGGGAATATTGTGATTACCTTCTTTCCACCAAACCCCACTGCCCCCCATAGCAACATTCCTATGCACAACTCTGGCGCGGCGATATTATGCTTCTATAACCTCTCCGGACACCCCCCCCAGCCATGCCCCCTCAGAGCCTTTAGCCCATTAATGGTGGGATCCTCCTGGAAACGGGACGGCTGGAATCCTCCTTCGTCCGGCCTGGTGCCCACACCTTTTCGCAAGATGTCCTCCGCCAGAAAGTCAGATAGAAAGTCACGGCTATTCATAAGCCCCCTTCCCCAAGAACCTTTTCCACACCCCACATGTAATGGTCCACACCCCCGTCTTGGTTGGACACATCAGTAAATAGCGGAAAGCCGCGTTGGAGATAGATCTCCGGGATCTGACACGGTCATTAGGTCTTCTTACTCTGACTACATTCCCCCCCTTTATAACCGGGACTATACCCCCCTGGCTATTCATGGGACAGCTAACCAGTCCCCACTGAACTTCTTTAGATGCCTCACGTCATTTCCTTGGTTCCGTCCCCTTGGGGTAACCAAAAAGAGTAGATATGATGACTACAGCTTAAGAAGAAGGCCGTACGTACTTTGGTCTCTTGACCCGCCCCCCCACTGCAGCAATGACCGCACCCCGACCACTTCTCAATGGAAGCCTATCTTTCCTCCTCCCCATTAATTCTAAGAGCCATTTAAACGGAATACATGAATACCTTAAAATCATCCCTAAGCACAAGCACCCCCAAAATATTACAATCACAATAGGGCCGATTAGATAAAGACCCAAAGAAGATTCTCGGCCTTGTGCATGAAAGCAAGCATATGCATTTCCGGTAAACTTTTGTCCAGGAGCATAAGTGACCCCTCCTCCTTACATCGCACCACCCAGGGTAAGTGCCTTGTTTATGTGGTAAGGGTCAAACCCTCCAAAGAACGGCGCCGGCAACCAGTTTTGACTATGACCAGGGACCCCGTGTTTTTTAATGGAGATTAAAGGGTCATTGTACCCCCACGTAGGCCGGCCACAAGTGACCCCCCCCCCTCTCCTAATGACAGGGACGTCTTGCTCCTCCCTCTGGTTTATCGACGATCACCCAAGGGTCAGTCCCACGTAGGGGCCCCGGCAATCGTAGTTGAATAATGGACAGGCGAAGTGGTTAGCATTTTTAACAGCGTGTATTCCAGTCCCCCGACATGGTGGCCAACTATGTGGACCTCCCCCTCCTAATGACCATGGGACTCCTGTTGTCTTTATTGGCGCCGTTTTTAAAACGGTTCACGTGTCTACCCCGTAGGCTGGCAAATGGGATCCCCCCCCCTTCCCCTAATTCGACAGGGACGTTTGAATGGGTTTAAAGGCTTGTGTGATCAGGGGCGGCTTGTATATGGATGTAAGTTAAATGTGCAGGTTTGCCTTTTGTGTGCATCACAAAGTTTGCAAACCACCTTTCTTTCTTTTTTTCTGTTTTGATTCGTGGTTTGTGCCCTTCTTCACTCCCCCCCATCCACCCAGCGATCTTTTTTTTGTCCTTTCCTCTCTCACCTTGAAACTTTACAACCTTCTAATGTGGCCCTTTTTTCCCCCTGCTGGTGTCTGAGGTTTTAGCAGCTCCATAATTGCAGGTAGCCGTTCCTTTTTCTTCCTCTACTGGGTTAATGATCCTGTTTAAACACAGTTCACCGATGTTTAACAGCCCATGGTGGCAGATCTCGTAAAAAGGGAAACCAAAGGATGTTCGTTCCTTCCTGCATACCAGCCAGGGGAGATTTCTATCACCATGGTCCTTTTACATGCGGTGGGTGGGGGGGGGGGGGGTCTGCGTCCCGTGGGCTCGGGTTATGTTTTTTATAAACGGAATTATACTCCTGGGGCGGTTTCCCCGGTTTGTTTTTAAGGCCCCCGCGGTTGGTTGGGTTTTGGCCCCTCGGGTTCCCCTTGGTCTAAAGCCGTTTCCGCTTTCGGTGTAATTTTTTTCTTTTTTTAAAGTTTTTAATTTTGTATCCCTAAAGTAAGTGATTTCTTATGGGGGGGGTTTCGGTCTCCAAAGTGGGCGTGCAAATATCCCGCGGTGTCCTGGTTATTTGTCGTTTTTTAAGGTACCCCCCCTTGCCCGGGCCGGGGTTTCTTAATCCTTCCCAGTGCTGGGGGGTTTCCCTTGGGGCGTCGCCGTCCTTTTATAATTTTTTTGGGTTTGAATGCTAATTCTGGTTTGGGCGGTGGGGTTTTAAAGTAACGGTGGCGTCTATTCCGGCCGGTTCCTCGCGGTGGTAAATTTTTTAAAAGTTTTTTTTGTTTTTTTGGTTTGGTTAAGTAGTGATACTGATACCCTCCCTCCCCCCTCCCCCCCTTCCCGGGCGGTTTTAACCCAGGTTTTTAAGGGGTAATTATTTCCTTTTGGTTATCTAAAAGTATAGTGATGTGACCCTTTCTTCTGCCTCGCCTTGGGGGTGGGTTGGTTGTTTAAACCCGGGGGGTTGGTTATTGCCGGGTGTCCAAAGCCTCAAGTGATTAAGTTTATTAAGTAATATGCTCCCCGGTGTGCGCCCTATAATTATTTAAACAGTACAGGTGGGTTTTTGTTTAAATGTTCCCGGGCGTTGGGGGCGGGGGGTTCCTGTTTTATTGGCGGGTGGTTAAATTTTTGCTTAACTGTTTTAACCTTTGGGTTAAATGGTCGATTACTTTCCCTGGTGGTTAAACCTGTGGTGTTTTTTTTTTTAAACTTGTTGTTGTTTACTCCTGGGGTTTTATCCTTTGGTTACCAGTATTTCCGCTTGGCCTTTTGTCCTTGGGTTAAAGAAAGTTGATACTGATACCGTCCATTTATGTTGCCCCCGACGGTAGTTTTAGTACACTAAGACCCACGGCAGGAGTGTTCCCTTTGATGTTTAGTGTTACAAGGCTACGGTTTTTTTTTTCCTGCGTCCGGCTTTGCTATAGAAATAACCTCATAGAACCCAATCGTCCCCTATAGTGCAAACTTTGCTTTAGTTCCGTGTGAAGTGTTTTATGTGTGCTATAATTGTGGAAAGTTTTGGTGATGAACGCAAACTTACCCTGCTGTTTGACCTTCGTATTGGCGTCGTGCTCCCCTAACCTTACTTTTTTATCAAGCATAATATAAAATGGTTTTCCCCCCCCCCCCCCCCCCCACCCATCGGGTGGTTTCTTTCCCTGATAGTTTTTTCTGCATCTCGTTGCTTGATCACCGGGGAATGACCGGTTTGTCCCCCACCTCTGCACTACCTGTTGCTGCCTATTGGCATTCTGAGTTTGCTTCTCTTTCTGCCACTCGTTGTTTGCTTTTTTTGCTACAGTAGCTTGATATCCCCGCGGCCCGCTGAGGCCCCAACCCTTCTGCACTCCCTTTTGCTGCTTGCTGGGATATGAGGTTGTCCCCGAATGAATCTCCCCCTGGTGCTGCTACATGTGATATGACGGTGTTTCTCTTTCGTGCACTCCTTGCTTTGCTGCATGTGATATGAGGTATGTGCCCATAATTATGCAATCCACTGTTGCTTGCTACTTTGTGAGCATGAGGTTGTCCCCCTTCTGAAATCCTTTGTTTGCTGCTATGTGATATGAGGTCTTGGCACTTCTGACCACTCCTCTGTTGCTGCTTCGGACGTTACCGCGAGGCTTTGTCCCCTTCATGAAATCCTTCGTTGATGATATTTCCGTGAATGAGGTCCTGTTGAACCTTCCTGCACGCCTCTTGTGCGTGTCTAGTGTGATATGAGGCTTGGTCTCCCTTATGCATATTTCCTTGTTGCTGCTATGTGATATGAGCGTTGGTCCCCTTATGCACCATCCATTGTGCTGCACTCGTCTATGTGACTCATGAGGCTTTCTCCCTTCCCCCTGGTCACCTCCCACCCCATTCTGCACTACTTGCCCTTTCCTGCCGCTCTGTCGCCTGATATCGAGGTTGTGCTTCCCCCTTATGCACTCCTTGTTGCATGTGAGTAGCCCCGTGATATGAGGTTGGTCCTTCTGCACACTCTATCCGGCCCCCTGGTTTGCATGATATGGGATATGAGGTTCGCCTTCAGTTCTGCCGCCTGTCTGCTGATATGTGATATGAAGGTTCGTTCCCTTCTGCACATCCTCTGTTGCTGCTATGTGATATGAGGTCCTTTTGTTGTTCCCCTCTGCAATCCATGTTGCCCGGTCTACTTGGCTTTTGTGATATGACCGCTGGTACACCCTTATGAACGTCTTGTTGCTGCTATGATGATATCCTGATTATGACGGGTTTGTATCTTTATGCACTCCTTCTTCCCCCCTCTTTGATGATCTGTTCCCCTGTGCGTGGACTTTTCATCGAGGGTTTTCCTGCTCGTTCCGTTGTCTCGCTTCCCTTGGAACCTTCAGTGAACAGGGATGCCCACAACTTTCACACATGGCAGAATTGTCTGGCAGCTACTCTCTGGGGTGGAAGACTCGCGCCCCCTGGGGGGGGAAGTGAACTGGTGTTGTACACCTTTCTCTGACTGTGGAATACCTCAATAAACCAAAGATCCCCGGTTCCAGAGTAAACAGCAAATCACAAGCATCCCTTGTCATAACCGTTCTCAGGGTACTCTGATGTGCCATGCCTTCTCCTTAAAATTAAAAGGCTGTGGACTTCAACATTTCACAACCTTTCCATGGCCCTCTTCTCTATCTAGTAACACGTCCACGGGCAAAGTGACCTAATGACAGGGATTTCGCTGTTTATGGGTTAAAGGGGGCACCCAGTCCCACGTAGGGAAAACCCAAAGTGACTTATCTAATGAACAGGGGAGTTCCGGGTTAGGGGTGTTAAAGGTCCTTTTCCAGGACCACGTAGGCAATCCCCTAGGGCAAACGTTGGACCTAACTGAAGGGATGTTTTTAATCAGCAGTGATCCTTTTCCTTAATATATTTTACTAAAAATAGTTTCGTTTTTTTTTCCCCCGTTTACCATTGGAAAAATGATTTGCTGAGTTATTTAGCACGCCTGCCCGTCCTAATCTAGGTGTGTTGGGTTTTGACATTCTTAAGACACATTTTGCTTCATTGGGTCCCTGTACCAACATTAAAAAGGCCCCGTTGCAATCCACAAGGACCACAGAAGCATGTGTACCTTGTAAAAAAGCCTAGAAGAAACCTGCCAAATCATCACACTTTCCACCAACCCTTAGTTACTTTCTCTTGCCCAATTATGTTGTTTCTTATCTGCACGTAATGTACTGATCCGCGACATTACCTTTCCTGCCAGTTTGAGACTACGGACAGATTTCCTGGTCCCTACCCCTTATCTGTCTCCTCTCATGGCCCATTGGCAGTCCCTTTTCGCTCAAAAATTACGCTCGATTTAACCCAGCCCCAGCCTGGGAATTGACACCGATTTATACCTGATGAAGATGAGCCCGTTGCTTTTTTTTTTTACCATGTGGAAAAATCAGATATCAATGTGCTTGTTTTTTTAATCCACAGCGAACCCCCTCATTTTTAGGTCCAAATTTTTTCTCTATAGCCCGGGCTAATCCCGTTAACGCCAACTTTTTTCTCTGAATGACCAATTCCAGTAACGACTAACCGCATTTTGAGAGCTCACCAACATCTCTGTTCAGACATTGCTTGTCAAGAGCCTGTTGATTCTCACAGTTACTAATCAATTTAAAAATTTTGTGGTACTCTCCCCCGGGTCAGTGCTACACTCAAGCGTAAGTTCCTACACTCACTGAATTGCACCTCCCTCTCCCACGGTTCTAGTCTCACATCATTTGGCAAGGCCAGCCTCTTCACTGCCCGAAGGCAGTTTTCACTCAACGGAAGGCAAGTTTCACTAACTGGAAGGCCAGTTTTCACTCACTGGAAGGCATTTTCACTCACTGGAAGGCAGCCTTCCTCACTGGAGGCCAGTTCAATCACCCACCGGGAAGGCAGTTTCAATCACTGGAAGGCAGTTTCAATCAACTGGGAACCCACGTCTCGGTCACTGGAAGGCCTCAGTCTCGCCTCACTGAAGGCAGTCTAGCCCATCTGGGGAAAAGCAGTCTCACATCCCTGAACGGCCAAGTCTCTCTCACTAAAGGCGTCTGACACACTGGACAAGCACAGTCTAACTCACTGGAAGCCTAGTCTCACTCACTGGAAGGCACCAGTCTCACTCAACGAAGGCTACTCACGTCCGCTCACCTGGACAGCCGCAAGTCTGCTCACTGGAAGGCTCACAGTTCTTGCTCGATTGGAGGCAGCAGTTGTCGGCAGTTCCCCCCTTGCCTCACTGGAGGAAGCAGACCAAGAGAGGCCACAGCACTAGTTCTCTGCTTCATGGGAAGCGCAGTCCGCTCTGACTGGACTGTTAATGGCACCACAGCAACCACGT
>WSYH01013759.1:785-12238 GCA_036426205.1 Ascaphus truei | reverse complement strand
GACCGGCCCGGGAGCGGCGACCTCCTGAGCGACTGCAAATGGAAGAGCGTATCTGTTGTTTCAGCAAATCACATGGGAGGACTAGGGCCGATAGAGTGTGAGACCACGAGAAGAAGAGCTTTCAGAGACCGACTGAAGATTAACTTGGAACTTTATATAGTTGGGTTATGTAGATAGTTAGATACGGTTATTGTTGGTTATTTTTGTTTATAGTCTTATTTGAAGTCTTTATGAGAAGGAGAGATGTGGTGTATTGGGTACTTCTTGGTCACTGTCATGTGATGCTGTGACGTCACCACTCTGACTTCTGACCCAGGAAGTCGAGTGAGAGCCATGCAGAGTAACATCAGGGCATAAACAGACACGCAGCAGTCTGAGGTAACCAGGAAAACGTGAAACGCGTTGCGGTCATCACGCAGAGCCATGCAGAGTAACATCAGGGCATAAACAGACATGCAGCAGTCTGAGGTAACCAGGAAAATGACTACCTGTCAGCAGCAATAAAGCAGGATCGTTCAGTACCAACAAGGTAGTGTGTTATTGTGAAGCATGAACACCGAGACACAACGGTAAGGGGCGTGAGTGGCGGGAGGGTTGGGGGTTGTCGGGAAAGGTGTGTGTGCGTGTCCCGTCGGGGGTGTGCGTTTGACTATCCCCCCTGGTTTACAGCTGGAGGTGCAACGGCGGCCCTGGATGTATAAAGAGGGGCGGCAGCAGCAGCAGCAGATCGGGGGTTACGTGAAGGAATTCTCTAACCTGACCTTCCTCACCATCAAGGTATAGAGTGTGTGTGTTGGGGATGAGGGTGTGTGTGTGTGTGTTGGGGATGAGGGTGTGTGTGTGTTGGGGATGAGGGGGCGGGTGTGTGTTGGGGATGAGGGGGGGTGTGTGTTGGGGATGAGGTGTGTGTGTGGAGGGTGGGGGATGTGTGTCAGTAGGGGCTGCGTGTTTGACTGCCCCCTCTGGTTTACAGCTGCAGGTGCATCGGCGGCCATGGCTGTATAATGAGGGGGAGCAGCAGCAGATCGGGGGTTACGTGAAGGAATTCTCTAACCTGACCTTCCTCACCATCAAGGTATAGAAGGTGGGGGGAAGGGAGTCTGCACTGTCCCGTACCCCCCCCCCCCCCCACCACCACCACTGTCCTGTCCCCCCTCCCCCAACCGCCGCCTGGTACCCCTTGCCGCCTGGTACCCCTTGCCGCCTGGTACCCCTTGCCGCCTGTTACCCCTTGCCGCCTGGTACCCCCTGCCGCCTGGCACCCCCTGCCGCCTGGTACCTCCAACCACCGTCCGGTACCCCCTTCCGCTCACTGTCCTGTCCCCCCTCCTCCCCCTCATGGTAGTGATTACTCTCTTCTGATTGGTCCACAGGGGGCAGGACACATGGTTCCTACAGACAAGCCCAGTGCTGCCTTCACCATGTTCAGCCGCTTCATCCAGAAGGAACCGTTCTAACCCAGGCGCAGCCGCTCGCACACCCACAGCCGCTCGCACACCCACAGCCGCTCGCACACCCACAGCCTGTGGGACTCTGCCGCACACCCTGTGTCTGGGGCCAAAGGATCGATGCTCCGGGGAAGGGGTGTGATCAGTTTCTATAGAGGTCTTACCTGTGCAATAGATGGGGGTCTTGTAAACTATGCAATGCCCCCATTACATCATATGTGCCCCACTGTCTTTCTAACTGTGCGCCTCTCTTGGTGTGGGGGGGGGGGGGCACAGCTATGCCTGGCGGTAGGTGCGGAGGCTGCATGGTGGTGGGTTTAGAACGGTTTCCTTCGGATAAGGGCGTCGAACATGGTGTGAAGGCAGCACTGGGCTGTTGTAGGAACCATGTGTCCTGCTCCCTGTGGACCAATCAGAAGAGAGGAATCACTTCCATGTGGGATGGGGACAGGACAGTGGTTTGAGGGGGGGGGGGTACGGGACTGTGATTGGGGGGGTGGAGGGGGTACGGGACAGTGCAGACTCTCTCCCCCCCGTCTATACCTTGAGGTTGAGGAAGGTCAGGTTAGAGATTCCTTCACGTAACCCCCGATCTGTGCTGCTGCTGCCGCCCCTCTTTATACATCCAGGGCGCCGTTTGCACCTACGCAGTAAACCAGGGGGGATAGTCAAACGCACACCCCGTACGGGACACGCACACACACTTTCCCGACAACCCCCAACCCTCCCGCCACTCACGCCCCTTACCGTTGTGTCTCGGTGTTCATGCTTCACAATAACCACTACCCTTGTGGTACTGAACGATCCTGCTTTATGCTGCTGACAGGTAGTCATTTTCCTGGTTACCATCAGACTGCTGCATTGTCTGCTTTGCCCTGATGTTATCTATGCCAGGGCTCTGGTGATGACCGCAACGCGTTTACGTTTTCCTGGTTACCTCAGACTGCTGCGTGTCGTTTATTGCCCTGATGTTACTTGCATGGCTCTACTAGACGTTCCTGGGTCAGAAAGTCCGGTGGGTGACGGCACAGCATCACATGACAGTGACCAAGAAGTACCCAATACACCACATCTCTCTTCCATAAAGACTTCAAAAATAAGACTATAAACAAAAATAACACAACAATAACCGTATCTAACTATCTACATAACCCAAAACATATAAAGGTCCAAGTTAATCTTCAGTCCGGTCTCTGAAAGCTCGTCTTCTCGTGGTCTCACACATCTATCGGCCTAGTCCTCCCATGTGATTTGTGAAACAACAGATACGCTCTTCCATTGCAGTCGCTCAGGAGGTCGCCGCTCCCGGGCGTCATTCTGTACTTCCTCGCTGGGTCATCCCTCCCGTTGCTCATCCCGTACTCCTGGATCTTCACTGCGCCTGCCTGCCTGTACTGGCTACTCTTGCTCGGGGGCCCATTGCAGAAACCCGTTGCTCCACTGCCGAGTGTTGTTAGGATGTGGTATTCTGGGACATACCACACGCTACTACACAATGCTGTCTGGCTTGTTCTGAGTTAATGGTCGCGTAGGCCCAGATTCTGATTTAATCCGTGTGGCATCTGGTGGAAAGGCCATTTATTGTGGGCACTACATACATTTTTTGATCCCAAAATTCTTGTGACTGTAGCGGCCTTCCATCTGTGGGTGGTACCTACATCTTACCCATACCGCCCTCCCCTGGGACAAAGCATTGGAGTTAGAGCCCCGTTGCAGTGACTTTGTACATGGAAAACATTGTATTCCACCGGCGTGCGCGGTTTGAGAAGATCAGCTTGGCCGATGTTTGAGTATGAGTTGAGAAGGCGAGACGCTTGTAGTTTAGTTGTAGTTATGGATTGTTCTGTACGCCAGTAAAAAGGTCTCCAAATTGGTCTGTCAATCGTGAATTGTGGGTTTTATGGCTTTTAACGAGTTTCTTGAAGTTTGAACAAACCTTTCGGCCTGGCCATTCGTGGCCGGGTGGTAAGGTGCAGAGTTGGTGGACAATGCAAAACTCTTTTAGAACGTTTTAAAACTCTTGCGCCTTGAACTGTGGTCCATTGTCTGACAAACTCTAGGGGATAACCGAACATCGCAAAAAGTCTCTGAAGCTTGAACGTGGCAGCTGCGTTTAACGGACTCATTTCACCACCTCTGGCCAGTTGGACGTGTCGACCACGATCAATTACGAGGGCACCGTCTGGCCTAGCAAAATCAATGTGGATCCGGTGCCATGGGGTGGTTGACCACCCCACGGTTGCCTGTCCCTCTGGTAGTGCCTCGCATGACTGGGTATCCCATCATCACGGTGTTTGTGTTGGCGGGCCTTCTGAGTGACTTAACGCGTTTCGCGTCAGATTGACGTTCATCAGGGGATTGGTTTTAGACGATCCCAGGGCACTGACTAAGTACTTGAAAAACCATGCTTGCCGGCCAACTGGGATCTCACCAGATAATTTGTTTAAGCCTTCCGATCAGCGCATAGACATGTTTATTATAGGGTAGGACATGAATCTCCTTGGACCAACCATCACAAACAATCACAAGTTGTGATTCCAACTGCAGGAAACATGGCTGTAGACGAGCCACGCTTGCCCACGGGACGCCTCATGTGCACGTCATGAGCTACGGCGTCAACTCTTGCCATGGCAAGGCGGCTGTCATTTCCAGGCCATGTCACTGCAGTTTGGAGGGGGGAGTTGACAGCAGGAATGCGGGAGAACCCGCGGCATGAAAGGAAGGGAATTTTTTTCCCCTCCTCCCCCGGGTTGGCTTCGTAAATGTGGCAATCCTGCTTGCATGGCAAGTCATTTTCCTGTTACGGAGAATATGGTGACATTGCGCTGACCATACAAACCATATCCTCCACTTGCTTTTATGAGGATCATGGGATTGATCTTCTCCTGGTCACGGCAGCAGTTAACCGTTAAGGGGCCCAGTACTCACTATTTATATTTACCTGTGTTTTATTGGTCCAAATACATTGTTTTTTGACCTGTACTTAATGTTGTATTGTTGCTGTTAATGGTGGGCATTCATTATAGGGCAGCCCGCCCCCCAGTTACGTAGTAATATTTTCCTGTTACCCTCAGACTGCTGCGTGTCCTATTTCTCCTGTGTTATTCTGACTGGGTCTGCATTCAATCTTCTGACCCAGGACGGGGGCAGTTAGAATTGTGACTCCCAGCATCACATGACCGTAGTACAAAGCGAACGTCACCCAAATAAACCCACACGCCGCCCCCCCTATCAGCCACAACCCTCTCCAAAACCCACACCCCCCTATCCCCAACACACACACAGGCCCCCCTCATGCCCCAACACACACACAGCCCCCTCTATCCACTCTACAACACACAGCCCCCCCTCATCCCACACACAGCCCTTCAAATGCCTTCTGGTTCCAGAGAGTCCACAAAACCACTCCTTCCGAGAAAGTACCACGACCCATGTGTCCACATCTCCGTTATACACACAGGACAGGTCTTTCTAGGAGAGAAAGAAACATGCTACTGCCATACAATACAAGATACGCCAGTCCTCCCAACACAGCACGTCCCCTCCCAACAGACAACGCGCCGGCCTCCAAGGCACAGCGACACTACAGACGTGCCGCAACCCTCCTCGTTCGTCACAGATGCTTGGCAGCCAATTGTAGTTTCAAGTATTGACAACTACCATTGGTGCAAAGTGCGGCGCCGACGCTGTCTGCAGTCGGGGGAGACTTTTCTAATCTGTGGATATCGGCTTTGGCAACAGCGTGACATCATTTCAGCAGCCCAATCAACGTCTCTGGCTTGAATAGTTATCCACTGCACCGAGAGCACATGTCAAGCGAAGGGTGGGTGGTGTTTAAAAATGAGTACAACGGCACTACCCCGCTTTAAGGACACTCACTTAAGGTAACACTCGCGAGTAAGTACAATTTCGTTCAATAGGCAAACGCCCGACAGCCCTCACGCATGCGCCTGTTCCAGCAACGCTCCTGAACAGCATAACCGGTCCCTACCCTGTACCGAGCTGTCGCAAGGGCGCGGAACTATGAGCCTGTTACACATGTGCTTTTCACATCAGTTATTGCCCGTTATAATGACAATTGCCGTACAGTACATGTCATCGATAAGTGAGGAAGATGGAGTGCTTACACGCTTTATAGTCATTTGCCACTTTAATCCGACATGCTCTCCGGGTCCCATGCGACGTTAATGTGGGGTATGCCTTATATATATACTGTGATATCGAATATTCTGCAATTATTTTATACACCCCCCCCCCCTCTAACCCTACGTGCTCTATCTATTATCGACCCGGTTCCTCTTCATCGGTTCTTCTTCCGCTCTCCCGCTGAGCACCCCTTCACATCTCTCCATTTCTTTAATCATCCTGCTCATTCATATTCTTCTTCCACTGAGCTCTAACTTTCCCCCATCTATTTCTATACAGAGAGTACCACCGGACACGGCGGGAGACGTGCGCAGGAGCACAGGTGTGTCGCCTTGTGTTGGATATTCCGATCTGCTGGGGAGATCACACAGCGCCCCATAGCAGACGGAGGCGCAAAAGCCCACTAGTGTGAAGCGGCCTCAACACAGACGCACGCCTCGCCCGACACTGACACGACTGCGCCCGACACTGATGGCGACGCGCCCGACAACTATGAGCCGACGCGACCCGACACGACGCCCCCGACATGACACGACGCGCCCGACCAGCTGACGCGACGCGCCCGACACTTAAGACACGGACATACGGACGCGCCCGCACACTACTACGACCGCCGACACGTAACGCCCCCGACACTTGACAGCGTTAACTCGCCGACACTGACTGCGAACGACGCCCGACACTGAGCTCGACCGCAATTCGTGTCCAGTCTCCTGGTCCTCGCAGCGTTGACCTTCTTCTTTAGGAGTTCCTTATATGTGTGCCACGCTCATAGACCTCCGTCCGATAATACGTAGACACCGTCGTCAACTGCAGAGAGAGAGCTGCGTCCGGTGACCACGGTGGCTCACCCGCCACCCACTCTCCTCGTAACACTCACATCCTCACCTGCAAATATACCAGGGCAGAGCCTGTGTCGGGAATGTTCAGCACAGCGCGCACACTTCGACTTGTTTCAGGAAGTCGGTGGGGGCCTGTGCTGTTATACAAGGCATTCCCATCCGTATGGGACTTCTCTGACCTGGGGACAATTCTGTAGGAGGGGCGAGCGGAAGCAACCCCGTACCCCAACGCGAGAAAGAAGGGTGCACGCAAGGGTTATATAGTAATATCATGGGTGCTAGTGTCAAAGGCGTGGCTCACACCAAGGGTACTCCAAGGAAAAGTGCGACCCCCTCACGAGAGAAAAGACGGTGCATTGCGGGGGTCCCTCAGGAGAGATAGTGAGAAATGGTGCATGCGGGGGTCCCTCCCTCAGGAGACAAGAGAAGAAATGGTGTGCTGCGGGGGTCCGCCCAGCTACCGTGAGAGAGCCGAGGTGAGAGAAATGGTTGCTATGCGGGGGTTCCCCTCAGGAGAGAGAGAAATGGTGCATGCGGGGGTCCCCTCAGGAAGAAAGAAGACGGTATGCGTCATGCGGGGGTCCCCTCAGGAGAGAGGGATAGAGACGTTGCACTGAGGGGTCCTCAGGAGAGAGATAGAGGACGGCATCGGGGTCCCCTCAGAGGAAGAGAGACGACGGGATGCGGGGGTCCCCTCAGGACGAGAGAGACTGAGAATGCACTGCCGGATGGGGGTCCCCTCCAGGAAAGAGAAAGAATGGTGCATGCGGGGTCCTCCAGTTAGAGAGAGAGAGAGACTGCATGCGGGGGTCCCCTCAGGAGGTAGAGAGAGACGGGCATCGGGGGTCCTCAGGGAAGAGAGAGGGAGACTGCATGCGGGGGTCCCCTCAGGAGAGAGAGAGAGACGGGGCATGCGGGGGTCCTCAGGGAAGAGAGAGAGAGAACTGCAACTGCGGGGTTCTCCTCAGAGAGAGAAGAGATGGGGCATGCAGGGTCCTCAGGGAAAGAGAGAGAGAGACGTGCATGCGGGGGTCCCTCAGAGAAGATAGAGAGAAGAAAGAAGAATGTGCATGCGGGGGTCCTCAGGAGAGAGAGCTGGAGACTGCATGGGGGGGTTCCCTCAGGAGTAGAGAGAGAAGTGTGCATGCGGGGGTTCCCCTCAGGAGAGGAGGAAGACGGGGCATGCGGGTCCCTGAGGACGGGGAAAGTCTCGGGAGGGTGACAATGATCAGAGGGAGAGAGACTGTGGCTGCGGGAGGGTCCCCCTCAGGGAGCTAGAGAGAGACGGGAGCATGCGGGGGTCCCCTCAGGAGGAGTAGTAGAGACGGTAGCAATGGCGGGGGTCCCTCAGGAGAGAGAGAGAGAGGGGCATGCGGGGGTCCCCTCAGGAGAGAGAGAGACGTGTTGCATGCGGGGGTCCCCTCAGAGTGAAGAGCGAGGGTCCTCAAGAAGCGGTGCATGCGGGGGTGCCCCTCAGAGAGAGGAGAGAGAGACCGGGGCAGAGCACGGGGTCCCACTCAGAGAGAGAGAGAGGACGGGGCATGCGGGGGTCCCTCAGGAGAGAGAGGAGAAGAGACGTTGCATGCGGGGTCCCCTCAGAGTAAAGAGGAGAGAGACGGGCACGGCAGGGGTGTCCTCAGGGAGAGAGAGGGAGACGGGGCATGCGGGGGTCCCCTCAGGAGAGAGAGAGAGACGGGGCATGCGGGGGGTTCCCCTCAGAGAGAGAGAGAGACGGTGCATGCGGGGGTCCCCTCAGGAGAGAGATATAGACGGTGCATGCGGGGGTCCCCTCAGGAGAGAGAGAGAGACGGGGACCTGCGTTGGGGGTCCCCTCAGGAGGAGGGAGAGACGGTGCATGCGGTGGTCCCCTCAGGAGGAGAGAGAGAGCATCGGTGGTCCCCCAGAGTGAAGGGTCGGGGGTCCCCTCAGCATGATGGGCAGTGGGGCACTAGGAAGAGAGAGACGGCTCCCTCACAGCAGCCCTCCCACACAGCAGCCCTCCCACACAGCAGCCCTCCCACACAGCAGCCCTCCCACACAGCAGCCCTCCCACACAGCAGCCCTCCCACACCGCAGCCCTCCCACACCGCAGCCTTCCCACACCGCAGCCTTCCCACACAACTCTCGGACTCTGAATGACACTAGGCTTTGTCTTTTCCTGTTATTACCTGTACTACCACACAAGATGTTACAGTGTTACTATTCGGACAGATTATACAGTTTTTTGTTACTGCTCACGGTGGCGTGATCCTGAGTGGCTTATTGCTTTATAGAAGGGTTAGGGGTCTACGTAGGTTCAGGAAGACTTCCGTGTACACGCTCAGACCTTACAGCGGTGTATGGCAACAGTGATAAACCGGTGACGTGTGGTCATATATACAATATTGTGTCTGTGTATGTTATAACACAACACACGTGTGACTGTACGGGTGGGTCAGGAATCCCCCACACTATCATGATCCCCCAAATGCAGGCACTGTGATTTGGGGGGGTAATGCCCCTCACCATTGGGGGAACCCTGTGTACTCTCTGGGTCCTCTGATTAATTAGATTTGGAGGCCTCCTCGTGGATTGATTTGGGTTGCCCTCGAGTGTTTGGGCTCATTGGGTTTGGGGGTGCCTCAGATGGACTCGTTGGGTTTGGGGGTGCCTCAGATAGACTTGGGCCCCTGGGTTGTGCTCGGCGGGCGATATTTGTCGATGACTTCACGAAGACTGCTGGAGAAGTGTAGGTCTCCACCGATGAGAATGAAACCCTAAAAGAGAGACGAGAAAAGGCATCACACCTCTCGGACTGGGAGACTGCCCACCATGGCATACCTCTAGGACTAATTTCTACTTACTGCGTGGTGTGTGGTGGTTTCCCGGGTGATGTCCAGCCCCTCGGGTAGTGGGATACTGACCCCTCTCTTCGTTCTCTCTATGGCATAGAAGGGGGGGGTAAGCTAGGAAGGGTCCCCGGACCCCACGGATGAGTACCCTGCGCAAGGGACTGGGGTGGTCTTACCGTTAAGGACAGGAATCACTGCCATCTGCAGGAGAGTCTTCAGGGGGCTCTGCAGAGGGATGAGCTGTGGGGGAGGCAGGAAAAGGGTTATAGGGACCCCACAATCCAAAATGTAACATTCATATTCTGCCAGCAGCTGCTCACTCACCGCCAGGGACTCGAACGCCGACTTGTTAGAATAAATTCTGAACCTGCAGGACAGGAAAGGACCGATGAGGGGGCTGTGGGGATAAGGGCATGAAAGATGGGGGGGAGAGCAGGACAAGCATGCAAGAGGGGGCATGGGGAGCAAGAAGTGTGATGGGGAGCTCATGAGGGGGTGCGCAGAACAGGAAGGTGTGTGTGGGGGGGGGGTGCAAGAATAGTGGGGGGGAGAGCAGTAGTAGCATTGGGAGGGTTGTGGGGGGAGCTGGAGGAGCACGCGGGAGGGTGCATGGGGAGAAGCAGGAGAGTGTGGGTGGAGAAATATGCAGGGAGACATAACTAGGTATTTAACCTTTTACCCATGTGGGGACACTTGGGTGGCAGGTAATTACATTACCTCTTGAGGTCCAGCTGAACTTGCAGGCTCTTCTGCTTTAACAACACCTTGGCATTGAGGCGAGATTCCTGGACACACACAGGGATGGGATCAGCTTTCTGCGCACTCGCCGTGAGGCTCGTTACTCAAGTTTGGAACATTTGATGCTGATCGTTAGTCACGGAGATTACATTTGGGAGATTTCCGTGTACAAATAAACAGAATTTACACGGGGGAAGAAGAATCCTTAATAATCCAAGGAAAAATAATATATATATATATATATATATAATATATACAGTATATAAATATATAGCAACTGTAAATATTACTGTATGTTCATTTGAATGTCTTAGACAGGTCTGCAACCTTCTCTTTCACCATTATCACCCAGCACACAGCACTTCCACTGCAGCAAGGGATTCTGGGAAATTACATGCAAATGAGCACACATTGCCACCTTTTGTCTCAAGCTCATATTACACGAGCAACCCTTAAGCCAGCGGTGCGCAAAGTGGGGGGCGTGGCCCCCAGAGGGGGCGGGAGATTGTGCTGGGGGGGCGCCGGCAGTTGCAGAGGCCCCGGGCTCTTCCCCCAGGCATTTAAATTAAATGCCGGGGGATCGCGTGAGGCCCCTGCAACTGTTTACTTACCGGGATTCAGCCGCCTGTGTTGCGTCGCCATGGCAACGCGGCGTCAATAGATGCCGCGGCACCATGTGACCTGCCGTCACACGCCCACGCAGCGTCATCTGACGCGGATGAAGGTAGGCGGGGGGGCGCGAGAGCCGGGGGCAGAGAGCCGGGGGCGCAGCACACAAAGTTTGCGCTCCCCTGCCTTAAGCCAATGCATGCTGCTTTAAACACAGCTTTTAAGCAACGGCTGGGGTGAGATGCAAAGCCAGCAAACCCACTCACAGACATGTTTCAACCTTGATGGGTATCATCAGTGTGAGGTTGGTTGTGCTGGCTAAGCTGGTTTGAGATTAAGAGTAAGGTATTCACCACAGTTATTAAGGTTATGGTGGGTAAAAAAGTGACAAAAACCCTCCACAGTAAAGCATAAAGCAACTGTAAATATTACTGTATGTTCGGAAGTGCTGTGTGCTGGGTGATAATGGGGAAAGACAGGGCTGCAGACCTGTCTAAGACATGCAAATGAACATACAGTTATATTTACAGTTGCTTTATGCTTTACTGTGGAGGGTTTTTGTCACTTTGGGGGGGGGGGGGGGGGGGGGGGGGGGGGGCTACTAATCTCCAAAACAGCTGAGACCAGCTGGAAAAAATTAATGAACACACAGAATCCCAGCAAGCTCAAGAAACCCTGAAACATACAACATAATATATGTACAGCAGAGAGCGCGGTACGGAGCAGTGTTATACAGAGAGAGAGTGTGGTACGGAGCAGTGTTATACAGAGAGAGAGCGTGGTACGGAGCAGTGTTATACAGAGAGAGAGCGTGGTACGGAGCAGTGTTATACAGAGAG
>WSYH01013758.1:0-16629 GCA_036426205.1 Ascaphus truei | reverse complement strand
GGTTTTCCGTGTGCTGATAGCACACAGTGGTTGATGGCACAGACGTAGGCCAGAAGACGACTAACAGCGTTGGATTATCTGCAATTCCGGTGGTCCGCCTCGTGTCACATCTCCTTAATTCTCATGCTGAGATCCTTTGAAATCTTTTTAAAGGCATTGCTGACGAGTAGAAAGAAATACAAAACACAAGATAGATTTTCGATGTTTAGTGTCGAGTGGTATTCACATGTGCGTGATCCACAAATTGGATGGGTATTTATACGTAATGGCCACCTTAGAGGACGGCCCACTTTTAATAACCTGTCCCCCTCTCGCCATTGCAGAAAAGGTTACACTCTTGGTCATAGCCTCGCCTTTCGATGATGGGCTATATCTGAATGCTGTGCTCAGGGATAACTGCATCGTGTGGTGCCATCGCTTCCATGGTAGCACACCAAACCGATTCTAGGACGAGGAGCCACTCGCCTCTGCGCGTGCCTATCACACAGAACCAGAAAAGCGAAGGCAGGAGCCCTTTCTCAACCATCGGCAACAGCGAAGGCTAAGGCTAATAAAAATAAAACTTCTGCTGACTCCAAGGCTAAAGGTTTTAATACACGTAAGCCTTAATTATTGTCAAGGAAAGAATTGGGATGTACACTCACCGCAAAACAAATGGCAGCCAACCCAGTCGAACCCACCGCCATTCCTCGATTAGCTCTTCGCGATCTTCTAGCCGCCCTCTCACCTGCAACCATCTCAACGTACACTCCATCTTCTCTCACTAAACTCGTCACACGACGCTGCCCTCGATTGCTCTACCACGGAAACTCACCAGCCCATATTTCCCTGCTCTTCGACGATGCTGCCCACTGGTGGTCACCTGAAATCCACGAGGAAATGGTCAACTTTTTCTCCATTAAGCTTAACGCAAAACTAAACTGTTAGATTGAACTTGGGAAACACAAAAAAGGTCAGTATAGAATCGCCCTCGGACGATAGCAGGTCCCGACCAATTCTCTAAGGAAATCCACAGGCTCCTTACCTCTCCAGCCCTATGCTGCGGAGACACTCTCGAATCCAAGTGCGTCTCCACTCTCATTCCAGTGCGTCTAGACCCACCATCTCATCCTCCTCCCTAGCACCCATTCCACCAAGATGTCCACAGCGAGCATGCCATCACGAACCAGTGGTAGACCGCATGCTGAATGGGTTTTAAGATGTGGAATATTCCCGGGAATCTATGTGCTGGTAAGATAGATCTGCTTTTAGAGACAATGCTAAATATGGTGTAAACGGAGTGCAGAAGATGGATCAACGGATGGCGAAGATGGAATCGACGGATTGAGAAGATAGAGGGACTGACATTAGCGCGGTGATACATAATTTGTCTTGGTGTTAATGCCCCTGTATCTCCAGCCCAGACAGGAGGGTTGGCAATGGATGTGAGAATGGGACCGTTCGTCTACCCGACCTCATCCAACATCGGCGCATCTGATCCCCTCCACCAGAAGAAATTTGTGTACATGTAGCCGTTGAGGAGGAGGATACACTGACAACCCCGTCAAGACCCGCCGGAACAACCACGGCGCAACCAAGACAGGCGTAAACTTCCTCCCGAACAACCTACCCTGCCCCCGCCAACAAGATCACACCCGTCCCGAGATAACACCCGACTCCCGAACCCAACCTACATACGCTTGCACCGATAACGGTGCCCGCACATATCCTGCGCGAGCTGCCACGGCACTCAGGAAATATAGGGTTATGAGTGCTGTTTTTCCTCCAGAAGTATGCATTTTATTTTATAAGCACCAGGGTCCTAGTTTGGTGGTACTGCGGGTGGGCCAACAATGTAAAACTACGAAGAGGAAATCGCGAAAAAAAGGGCTCTTCTGACAAATGTTAGGAGGACTGTATGTGGAGGAATTGTTGCGTTAACTATTTTTCATTACAGATCCTTAAGGACAAAAACGTCGAGACACCAATCCCCAAGAACTCAATGCATTTTTGCGCCATAACAAAGCATCGGGCCTGTGAAGGCAAACCTGGTGGGGATCGAATTTGAGTGACTGTTTCAAACGTTGTTATTTTTGTAAGATTGTTTTGTAAAAGTTGTTGACTTTCTGTACTTTAATAAAGCAAGATTTGTGCGTTTTGTAATTTTATAGATAAGAGAAATTTTGTTTTTATTTACTGTGACACAAGGACCTGCAAAATTGCCAGTCCCCAAGGCCGCAAACAGGCCGTTTTTCCAAGGTTTACCTTAAAAACTGGGCCTGTTTGCGGCGACTCGAGAGTATGGTTTGCAGGCGGGTGCTGTTCTGTAAACACTTCCTACTGTAAATGTTTTGAACTTCTGTACTTTAATAAAGGAGATGTGCGTTTTATTAATTTATAAATAAAGAGAAAAAAAGTTATAACACCATACTGTTGTGCTGAGTACATGTTTATGACTTCTGACTTATAAAGAGATGTTGCTTTTAAAAAAAAAAAAAATTATAAACTTCAAGTTTATATTAGAAATTTTTCATACAATTGTATCGTGATACAGGAAGATATACATCCAGTATTATTTCAGGTACAATACATTTATATCTCCTTTGGGCGTGGAATGGAATAATAGCAAAGAGAGTCCTCTATTTAGTCGAAGGTCCGGCAGGACATTTAAACTTGGGGGTAAAAGAAAAAACAAAATGAGGGATAGGCAGGGAGTAGGTGGAAAAAAAAGGAGGGGGGATGTGTGGGTGGTACCGGGCCTCCCAGGGCTTCTGTGTTATGGGTTCGGCGTCGGATTGCTTTGGCCTCTCTCCTTATGGTCTAGGTTGTGCTGAAGCGCCATGTGAAACCTAGGGCTGGTATCTATATGCCAAGATCGCGCTCTTGTGGGGAGAATGGCATTTATGGTTACTCATTTGCCAATTGGTTACCTCATAATCCCAGGGTATCTGTCTGTGGGCCAGCAACAAGGCGTCCAGCTTTTAGATATTTGTTGCCAGGGTCATTAAGCTTAAATAGTTAATTTTTCCATCTTGACATATATACCATAATATATTCTGAATCTTGGGGATGTTTGGGATCTCTGGTTGTTTCCGCACCATGCCTGCCGGCGATCTGCACCTCGTTGCTGTTAAAATGGGCATACGTTTGTTTCCAGCTTTGGAGAGATCCAGGCCATGGTCTATTCAGTAAAAGAGACCATGTCCGGGGGAATTGCGAGGTTGAAAAATCCTTTGAGATCCAATTTTCTAATTCCCTCCCAGACCGAGGTGAGATGCGAGGCCAAGACCACAGCATGTGTAACAGCGAGATTCTCCACACTGTTTTGGCACACGTGGGAGTATCCAGGACAAACCTTGATAATTTTTAGCAGGGTGCGGTACCATACGTCATTAGTACTTATCATCTTCTCTTCAGAAGTCGTACAGATAGAGTCTGGCTGCGGCTTCTAGTATGGCCCTCCCAGTCCTCCTCCTCTAGTTCCTCTCTAGTCTGTTTCCCATTGGACCCTATTATGCTAATTTTGTGTTGTTGTTGGTGTTCCTCCCCGAACGACCACTTCTCATAACATTCTGCGATGTAAGTCCCTGTGTGGGTTGTTTCTGTTAGACAGAGCTTTTCAAATGTGGTTAAAGGGCTGGTAGGGGCTGTTTTTGTTTTAAACGAGTATGCTTGTATCTGGAGCGTATCGGAAAAAATTCCGGAGGGTGGATATTTTTGTCGGATCTGATTTGTTTCGAATGATTTAATATTATTTGGTATATACCCTCCAAGATCCTGATACTAATGTTATTTATAATTTTTTCCAATTACACGACTGTTTCTCCTGCCAGGCCCCGGCGCGAAGTCCTTATTGCCCCAAAGAGGGAAATCCAGTGAGTGTTTGAGGTCATGTGCATGTTTTAAATTTAGCGGCCTATCCCAAATCAACAGGAGGTAAGCCAAAGAGGATGCGCCGTTCAGCCCCCATTTTTTCACAGCTGTTTTAGGTAGCCATAACAAAATTGTTTACCTCAACAATGGGAAGCACAGCCATTCTCTCCACGGTCCCACACCATCTTTTTCAATGCGGGTTGATCTGCAGTGCGGAGTTGACAACAATTGTGCCACTTTAAAATAAGAAACAGGCAAGGTACCCCGCTAGTGTCCCTCCCCGTCCCGAATGGTCTTTTTCATCATTGTTTGTTACTCTCGGTTTTTTCACCTCCGCCAGATAAGTTGGAGATTTCAAGACTGATGAGGGTATGTCCTTCCAGTGCAGTGGCACAGGTAAGTCTGATACAGGGGTTATAGGATAAGGGAAGATATTATCTTAACGCTACTTATGGTCCTACCTATCCAGGAGATTTGTGGGGCATCCACTTTCTCAGGTCCTCCTTCATGTTCTATAGTTTGGATCAATTTGCTTCGTGATGCCCTTAACATCCTTAGTGATGTTAAATCCCCAAGATATTTAATAGTTTTGATTGCCAATTAAAATTGAAGTCAGACTCATAGTTTTTTCCGTTTCTTTGGGAGGCTTATATTTAGGGGCCTCGGATTTGGTTTGGTTTATTTAAATCTGAGATTCTATAGAATTTTTCTAACAGGGTTGAATAAGTTTGGCAAGATGGTGAGAGCCAGGAGATCGAACAATAAATCTCAATCGGCGTATAGGGCAACCTGCTGGTGTTTGTGATGGAATGGTAATCCCTGAGATGTCCGAGGTTTGTTACGGATCTGCGCTGCAAGGGTTCCATACATAGGGTGAATAAAGGGGAGATAATGGGCTCCCCTGTCGAGTGCCACTTTGTGATTTGGAATAGTTAAGATGGAAAGCGCATGATGTATGACCCTAGCAACGGGGGCCGGAGAGTCAGCGATAGTAATTAGCCGACAACTCCCAACCGTTCCACCAAGCCAAAAGTCTCAACGTTCTTTTTTAAGTACGGCCAGTCAATCCTGTCAAAAAGCTCTCTTTTTTCGTGCGTCCAGACCTCACATCATATTGTCATTTTTGTTATTGGCTATCTCTATCAGATCAATAGATGCGTGCGGTATTATCCGCAGCTTGTCTATCATTTAAAAAAAAAAAGCCGACTTGATCTGATGATGAGTCTGGACAAGGGATAAGACTTAATCTATGGCCCAGTAATTTGGCGTAAAATTTTAATTCGGTTTTGATTAGGGAAGTTGGAGCCGATAAACTTTTGCGTCCTGCGGATCTTTACCCGGTTTATAAATCAGTGATATAGACGCCTGATCAGCGAATCCTGCACGGGAACGGGGACTCCAGCTCAAAATGGCATTAAACAGTAAAGCAACCATGGGCACCAGGTTTCTTACTAACTTCTTATAATCAACAGCACTGAGAACCGCTGGGACGCCTGGGCCTTGATGGCTTGAAGGTCAGTGATGACCTGGTGAGTTCCTCTCAAGTTGAAAATCTGCCATTAGGACGCTCTCTGTCCAGCCCGCCAAATCCCATCAGTTGGAGCTGTCAGAAATCTTCTACCGCTGGTATGTGATGTTGACCATTATGTGCCATTTCCTCCCCACATTATACAAAATTTCTGTAAAATAGTTTTAAATTATCTACCTTTATGTTTTGGTTGGATGTGGTGGTTCTGTTCTTTCACTGGATTGCGCCGTATCTTATAGTTGGCCTGTTTGGGCGAGTTTGCGAGCATAGGCATGGTATCTATTTCGTGAATTTCCTCTGCGACCAACTCAGGGACTGTCAGCATGTAGACCATCAGAAGATTGATTTCAATGTTCTGTATTTTTTCTCGGTACAGACCTTAGGATCAAATTCTCGTTGTGTCTTGCCGTAAGGTCGTGTAGTTTTGATTGAAGCGCAAGAATCTTGTTGTTCCGCTTCACTCTCTATCTTCTCCGGGCAGTAATGCCAATTAGGGTGCCCCCTGATTGTTGCCTTATGGGCTCCTCCAGAGGATAAGCCTCGAGCTACCGACCCACGATTAGTAAGCGAAAAATTGATTTATATCCTCCCCCGACTGAATCTCATTGTCAGGGATTATTAAGCAGTGACTCATTAAAGCTTCCAATCGCCCGCGGCCGTCAGATTGGATTTGAGTGCACCTCAGCTCTATTGTGCATGTCAGACCACGAAATATTATGTACCCTGCATGGGAGACCCAGGGGACCAGTCTACTAGAGAAGAGAAGTAGTCGATTCTACTATAGGCATCGTGGAGGTGGAGTAAAAGGTATAGTTTTTTTCAGAGGGATGGAGATATCAGTGAGATGGTTTGGTTTGAGGCCTAGCTTCAAAGGTCCAGTGACTTTCTTCCGACAACTTCTGGAGATGCCAGACGTTTAGTTCAGGTTCAGTGTTAGGTTGAAGTCCCCAGCGAGAATGATGTGGCCTTTGGCCACTTGGCTAAGTTTCTGAAAAAATTCACGGAAGAAGTCATGGCTCTGTTCACAGGCGCATATATCGAGGCTAATGTGACCATTGTTCTTGTTATCTTCCCGACAATTATCAAAAATCTGCCCTCACTATCCCTTCTGAGGGTTTCTAGGGTAAATGGGACTTGTTTGGAAGAGGATGCCGACCCCTCGTTTTTTTTTTTTAATTTTTTTTTTAATTTATGAGAAAGAATTTTTTTTTATAATACCATACTGTTGTGCTGTACTGTACAGTTTTGACGTCTCTGTACTTTAATAAAGGAGATGTTTGTTTTTGTAAATTTATGAATAAAGAATGTTTTGACTTACTGACACAAGACCTGCACAATTCCAGTCCCCGAAGGGCCGCAAACAGGCCCGGTTTTCAAGGTTATCTTGATGACTGGAGTTGTGCAGGCTGATGACTGTTCTGTACACCATCCTACTGTAATGTAAATGTTTTGCTTTCTGTACATAATGTTTTCACTGCAGTAAAACCATACACTGTTAATGATTGAATTGCTGTACACTTTAAATGTTTTTCAATTGTACAGTATTGTAAATAAATGTTTTTGTACTTACTCCACAAAAAAGAAAAAGTTGATTGTTTTAAATTTTTCAATTGTCTCTCCTTTTATACTATATAATACTGTAACAAAATACAGTGTTTCTAGAAACATACAGAACTGTCCAGGCATATTGTACAGTATACTGTAGGCTGCTCAGCACTGTACAGTACTGTAATCACAAGGAGTATAAAACAATACATGCTGTACAGGTATGAAATACAACTATGTACTGGAATACATGTAGAATAAATGCATATTTTATTTTCGGGTTTATTAAACAGTATATATAAAAATGTATTGTATACGGTCTGAAAACAACAGCATACAGTTTCAGGTATTCTACCTAATAATAACACGGTGACTAACTGTGTAAACTCCGGTACGTGTTTTTTTTTTTAATAAGATTCAGCAATGTGCAGGCATGTAACACAAAGCGATATTAGCCATCGAAAGTCCCATCATTTGCACGTTTTAACGCATGAGAGGACAAAGTTTTCTTTTCTGAGGAAAAAAAAGTAAACGTTTTACTGTAATGGTACAGTCAGTCCCCTAAAGAAGTTCCCATATCAGTCCACCAATAATTTTTCTCGGGGCGTCTCATATGCGTTTCAAGAAGGTTCCAATGCGCATGCGCCAGCTTTCCAACCATTCTGCAGTATCTACTGTAGAAGCTGCTCAGCCATGATATGCTTAGCAGGAGACTCGCTTGACTGTGCATTGATATTCAAAACAGAATAAAATACGGCAACATTACTCACCATAGACTTTGCCAATCAGCTGGCGCCAAGCCACGCCAGTCCCCGTATTCTTGATCATACACGTAGTTGCCAGTGACAGGACTACTCACCTGTAGTCAGCTGATCAGGCTGGAAATCGCTTAGGTAGCATGCAAGCTTGCTAGAATCTTATGCGAACATCCGGTCAGGCTGCAGGTATCCGGGTGGGGACAGACAGCAGGGTTGTCGGGCACCAGGTTTTCACAGACGGTGGACCATATTGGAAGCCGGTGGTGGCGCATTGCTTGCCTGCGACTGATGTTTCTCGTTGGTTTTAACATGACCTTTTGCCTATGAAGTCTCATGATCATAGATCGGGAAAAACCCAGTGATACACCCACATACCCTCCAATAACACGGATCAATACGCAAAAAACATGGATCGATACCTAACTTTTTCTTATTGCACGCTTCCACACACGAGCATCTGTGAAGTGAAAATTAGTAAAAGTCAAGTTTTTCGATAAAATTGATAACTTTGAACAACTGTTCCATCTTATCATCGTTTGCATTAATTCGGGACCATATTAAAATAAGCGTACGGACTGCAGCAGTGCACTCCTCTCGGAACTCTCAGGACAATAGAAACACGGCGATTTAGTTATTAATATGAAAAGCCTAAATTGATACATTATTGTAACTTCTTCAGTACCAAGGTCAATTTACAATGGACAACTGTGGTAGTTTTTAAACACCTGCAAGTTGACACATTACTGAAGTGCATGCACATTACAATTATGAATATCTGTCATCTGGCGGAACACCGAAGAATTGCAACCAATTAAATCCGAATCATTATCAATAAACACATCAAACGCGCGGTGTGAATGCAACATGAATGCGGTCAGAATGCGGTCAGAATGCGGCATGAACGTGGTGAAGTGCGGTGAAGTGCGTGGCATTCGGAAAAAATCCCCCCAAAAATTCGGAGATGTTGGAGAATAAAAACGGGGTCGCGGCTGAGTATATGTGCAGGGGGCTCCGGGATGAACGCGTTGGTTTCAGGTCCAGAGACCCCCTGCTTCCCGAGATAAGGGCACCTTTATGGGTGCCGGTATCTCTATGCAAGGAAAGTCCCGGTCACGTGACGCGGGACATTTCAATCGAGGATACCGGCACAAATAAAGAGGCCTGTATCTTGGGGAAGCAGGGGGGTCCCTGGACCTGAAACCAACGCAGTTCACTCCGGAGACCCCCTGCACATCTACACTAAGAAAAATAAATTTATATTTAAAAACATTTTAATAAACAATCAATACATGCGCCCCTCCCCCTCCTCCGCCCAAACCCATACAGTACAGTAATGGCAAAATAACTATTTTCCAGATATGATAATAGATTATTTGCCCAATAATAAACACTGCATTAAAAATACATAATAAAGTAAATAAATACAGTTATACTTACCAAACAGCAGGTGCCCTCTGTCCTCCGTAGCACAGAAAGCATATACAGTATACAGTACATAATAAAGACATTCTAATGGCCCCTAACCCCTTAATACCTTAGCGGTTACTAACCGCTATATTCATTAAGGGGTTAACCCACCCTGACCCGATACAAACCCGGGAGGCCTAAGCACCCACCCCTGACTGACTATACCCACACTGTACCCATTGAGTAGTATAGTGATACATCATACCCATATAATAAATGGCATGATAAGCCTCTATAGCATGCAATGGGCACCCTAATTACAATACATTAATACACCAAGACACACAATATAAAACATAACTAAACTCCAAACACCACACACTTCACTAAATACAAACAGTACCAGCTAATCCATGAATACAAGCAATTACAACATCAACAATGAATTAATTAAACCAATAACAATCAAAACAATTAATTTCTAATAACTCCTGAATTATTTTATAAGTAACCATCCAACCACATATTACTAAACAACTCAAATTAATAATAACACAACCATCAAAACCAATTAATTACTACAAACATTCATGAATTAATGAAACATTAAAATACAAAGAAATAAATTCAAACAATATCTGAATAACATAAAACGCATTAGCTAACATAATACAACATGAAACTACAAACGAACACCATCGCAAACATTGTATTACCATTAAGCAGGAAAACAAACAAACAATGACATCCACATAGAAACTGAAATTAAAAAAAAAACAACAGCATACCACAGCCAGAAAGGCCCCCCAAATATTTCATAATATGATTAATCTGTACCCTAAAGTGGTATAGATTAATAATTATCAGTCAATTTGCCTCCCCAAAAAAACAAAAAACACATCATGAAAAAACCTATAAAAGAGACATTTACAAACATTCAAATATTACTTACCATTAAGAAGCGGTGGCGTCGACTCCCGGGGAAACAGGAAGCTCACGTTCTTGGGCCCTCCAATAGCATCCATGCTATCCGCATGAAGATCCGGATCAGGTACCCAAGTCTTCTTTTTTCTTTCTTTAATCACCTTCTTCTATCTTCATCTGTCACCATTTCTTGATCTTCTTTATCTTCTATCTTCATCTGTCAACCAAAAAGCCACATTGTAAATCCCAACCATGTTATCTCGTCGTCTTCTTGAGCTCAAATGAGGCGTCACGGCCTAAATAGGGGCTTGTGACGTCACATTTAGCCTCAAAATGGTTACAACCCGCCTGATTGGCTGTTAAAACCATGTTCCGACTTTAATTATTTTTTTTAAATGACGTCCACTTAAAGGAATGATGCCAAGCAAATCAGAATGGCTTTGCTTCATTTGCCTTTAAGATGATGTCACTAAATCCAAGAAGGCCGGCGTCACATTATTTCAGCCAATCAGAGTGTGGAATTGGTTTCCCACGATTAAATTTTGAAGGTGAATTGGATTTGGGAGATCGCTTTAGGGCTAAGAAAGGCGCTACAGCGACTCGCGGGTACTAGAATCGCGTGAGTTTATGATCTTTCCGTAAATGGTCGATAGCGGCTGATCGCCGCTCATTGGCGATTTTCTTTTGATCATAAGATATCGAGCATATCGGGGCTTACTGAATATGGTAGCCATTTTGTTCGATAAGTGCTCGATAAGGGCCTTATCGAGGCTTTCCTGAATGAGGCCCTTGTGTTTGCTAAATTTATAAACATACTTACTCCTCACTTGCACTCGCTCCTCAAAAAGGATGTCACTTTAAGGGATGATGTCACATCCTTTAAAACTTAGGAACATATCAAATGTACAGGAGCAAATGGGATTGTTTCAATCCCATTGGCTGTAATCATGTGATGTGAGCCATTGGTTTTAAGGATGACAGAACAAGATAGAGGAAGGAGAAAGAAGATGAAAAGACAGAAGATTTTTACTAATTATATATATAAAAATTTATACTAATCTCTAATATGCTAATCTCAAGGAGGGTGGGTCGGATTGCAGTGGATGATATTCGGGGTCGAGACCTTCCTGATACGCGGGATTCGGAGGATGAAGACTCTAATGGTAAGATAACATATTGATGTATGTAATTGTCTATGTATGTCAGGGTTATATTGTATTTATTTATTTTGATGTTTTCATTGCCCATTGGACTGCTAAGTATTAATCGGTGCCCTTTGGGGTACAGATAATACAGTGACAAGCAATGCATTTTTTGGCAAGTGCTGTTCAATTGTTTATTTTTTCTTTTTTGCGTAATTGCTTTCACTAAATAGTTTGGTATTTGGGTGGCTTATTTTATTACATTTTAGGATTGGTTAGCAATTTATTATTGAATAGTTTTGTTGGTTAGTGTATTATTAATTGTATATACTCCCTGGTGGAGTAAAGAATAGTCTCCCGCCTCTACAGGGAAGGGCCACAAACCTGCCAGCGCCCTGGCTCTTACTGGGGTAGACTATTTCTCTCAGAGGGAGAGGAAACTGCTCAAATTAGGAAGTGGTGCAAAAGAGTTCCAATAGGCACCACCCTTGTGTCCCGGTGTTGGAAAACAGAGCCTGATGACACTATTCACTCTCACTACACAGAATGTGTGTGGGGAAGAACCCAAGATTACTCTGCAAACCGCCCTTATCAGGATGATATGCCGAGAGGAAGAAAGAAATCTAGCCCAAACTTACCCAGGGCTATACTCTCTCGTGTGAAACCAATGACCCCCACTCGGATCCTAAAATTGCTGGGCCTTCCTTCTGATGAACAACTGCACAAACATAATATAATACAGCCAGTTGTATTCATCACACAATGCATCACTTAGGCAATAGAACACATTTCTCAAGAAAATACAGTGAATAGGATTACACCCTAACTGAGAAACCCATTTAATAGTAAGTGCCTAGGATCTGGCTTCTTGACCCTCTCCCATTATGGTAAATTACCATTGGATTAAGACTTAGGAGGCCCTTTCTCTGGACGGTACACCACCTTGGGTTTAAAAGTATTCCTACCATAACCTCACAGGTGCAAACCTTTTCTTCTGTTCTAAAAGCAGAGTGGCTAGTTTTGGAGCTTAGATAGTCTTCAACAGCTTCCCTTAGCCAGGTCTCCCATTGTCCTCATCTCCTCAAATAGGTTCCGGTACATATGGATACTACAAATCCGTGAGATGCATGTACCGGGCAACTATGGCTCTCTCTCTGCCCTATCACCCAGTCAGCTGTCGATCCCAGCCTTGCTGGCAGTACCCAGGACAAGGGCTCCTCTGGAGCTATTCATCATAAGAGGATTGAGGGTTCTTAAGTTACAATACCTCGCTCTTGATCTCTTCCCACCTTCTAGTGAGCTCATCTTTTTTTTTCCTCAGGAGTAAGTACCTAAGTCCCACCAATGGTCCACTATGTCCTCCCGCATTAAAATAAACCTAGTGTGGTCCAGGAACGCTCGAGTATCCTCAATAAAGGTGCCACCATTTGTAACCATGCTCCTTCACCGCTAATGAAAATACTGACCCTTCGATGTCTCCACCTGAAAATACACCAGACATCCACTGGAATGTTGTGTGTACAATAACGCTGGTTTTCCATAACCACATGTTAAACACAGTAGGGTTCATCCCGGAGGCTTCACGTACTGTACACCTTCCCTCCCCCCGATTCCCTCATCAGAGGTTACACAATTACCCCAGTACTTGGATGAAACAGGCCTTACACTGATGATCCTGGGATCCCCAACCCCCCTTGGCTCTCTCTGAGTTGGGTATGCCACGACGGTTGGGGTTTTGGTGCATCAAACTCACCCGACCTTCTTTCCCTTGGCCTATCATGGCTTCAAATTCTGTCCATTCTTAATGTGAAGACTGGTGCTCATTGATGAATCGGCGGATATTTCTGGTCCGTTCCACCGACGGAACTGAAAATTACGTCATCATCCCGCGATGTGTGTTGTCCCGGTACAGGTCCAAGTCTCGCACGGAAGTTCTCCTCTACTGAACGCTGCACGGAAGTTCAGCAGATCTTTCGGCTGGAAGTAGGCCTCGGTCTGGCCTCCTTACCGGCTTCCTCCATCGTCGCCTGTCGGGAGTAATGTGTATCTCACCACTCCGCTTGCTTGCAATGGTCCTCTTGTACTCTGGCTCCATCCTCGGATTGCACCTCCGCCATATGGGAATCGCCACGGCCGTGGGACTCTTCCGCGGTCTCAGGCCGCCACCAGCACTTGCTGTCGGGGTATCTCGATACTCAGCGGCTCAATGTCACCGGTAAGTGTCTCATATTTTGTTGCAGACACCGCGTGTAGTGGTCTGCCGGTAGGCACTCACCACGATGAGCTGCTACCCATGCTCATCGTCCGACGCAGCCAGCAAGGGTATTTCCGCCAGGGGAACAATAGCGGGACTCCATATTCTCACTGTAGGCAGAGACGCGACATGGTCCCTCTCTGGCACCACTATCAAAAGTGATCCCCACCTCCCGGGTCATTCACCTTTTCCAATGTGATCTACAGCTCACGGGGCCTGCTCCGGAATCCGATTCGGGAACCGGGTTATCAGAGTATAATGGGCTGAGACGCAGACGTGTCAATGTTGTCTACCTCAGTCAACGTCACTGGAGAGCCAGCCGGGGGCAGCAGGTGTGGTAGAAATGGCTCCACAGGCCACAAATAATGAATTCCGCACTGTGACATCTGGCAGTAGTGCTGATCTCTCCTCCTGGTAGTCTGCATTGGAGACACAGGCAACGGAAAAATTCTCTGCCCCCCACCTCTACTACCAGGATGCTCCTGGAAGGTGTTTATAGGAAGTCAGCCATAATGCTCGCAGTAGTTGCTCGTGTCAGCATGGGAACTCGGACAATTCTGTCTTTCTTACTCGAAAGGTCTGTGCAACTGAAGGTGAGGAAGCCTACATCCGGCTCCTCCTTCACTCAGGGTAGCGTGCACTTGTTGGGTCTCACAGTGACCCTCCTCTGGTGGAGGGAATAGAGGAGGTCACTCAGCTGCACTCAGGACTGACTCTCTTCTGAGCCAGTCACAGTACAGGGGGGCGGGCCATGGCTTTCGCGCCACTTCCCAAGCAAGGGCGGGTTATACTTTTGCGCCAGACCTGTCAAGTTCCCGCAAATATTTTTATACAGCCTGTTTGCACACAGCCCGTGCGGCTACTCAGGTTGGCGCAAATCACACTTTTTGGATTCCCGCACGCGCTGGTGCAACTCAAGACATAGCCGCCATCTTAATTCACTTATTTCACGCATGAGTCCCTTGCTTGGGGCAATGCCATGTTGGTGAAATAAAGATCATTCCAGTAACGCAGCCCTTCAGATGGGGTAAGGGCACACTTCTCCTATGTATCTGCAGTGTACTACTCTGCCGTGGTGTAACTTAAGTGTACCTCAGGCTAGGCCAAAACTCTCTTATGCATACTGCAAATACAAGTGTTCTTTGGTAAATAGTCTGGTTACTGGTAGAAGCACTAAGGATCTTCCCTGAACTTGTACGGTCCCTTGAAATAAAACTCATCTGCACTTTGAACCACTACTATTATATTTGTATTATTTACCACTTTCACAGGTGTAATGTTTCCAGATAAGGGGAGTGCAGATGGTACACCACGGATTATGTGGAAACAGATTATATATATATATATATATTATATATATATATATATATATATATATATATACACATGAAATTCAGTCAGCACACTGTAGTTGAAAATGTTGTAATAGCAGATGCTAGTCCCATAGAGAGTAATATGATACGAACCAATCCAAAGACCATAAGTAAGAGAAGCAGACCGCACGGGGTTAATCCATAGTATATATTCACAACATGAAAACCCGTAAGCCAGAATAAATAAAAAAAGAAGAAACAGAGAGCTCACGTCCCATGTGTAAAAACAGTACATTTAATCAATAAAAAGGACAAGGGGATTAAGGACACTCACAAGGATAGAGATAAAAAGGCAATTTGTGATATATATCACATGGGCACACTTTATTCGAGCTTGGCTAGTCCCACGATTCGGGTATACCGGGTTGTATTGAGGTTTGTGACTGTTTTCTGCCCGAGTGCATTGAGTTATTTTCCAAGCAGGGATTGAAGCATTTTATTCCGCTGCTGCAATACTGCACAGTATATATATTAAATGCATTTACAATTCATGAATTTATGCCATCTGATAGACAGCGCGAAGCATGCAGCCTATAATTACCTAATCATTATCATTTAACAGATCAGCCGCCCATCACCAGGCATGAACAGGGGGAAGGCAAATGCAACGGGTCTTGTCAGAGGTTAGGAGTGGCGCATTCCAGGATCTGCCAGGTACATAGCCGGTATTTGCTCGATAAAGTGGGTGTCGGTGGCAGTGATCACCACCAGAACAAGGCCACCCACCGTTCTGGAACACATCAGATGGTATAGTCCCTCCGGTTCACCTCCAGCAACAGTGGGTGATTGGGAACAAAGTCTCTCAGCGCCATGCAGTAAAGAGATTCTTTCAGCCTCGATCGGCTCCAGCGCTCTCCGGCCGTAAAGCGCGCACTGCGTGATGTCGTAGGTCGTGGTTTAGCGTGCCCTGATGCTCTCGTCACGACAGTGACTTTTTCAAAGGGAATATCAGCTAGGGGAGGGCTCGTATTTATGGACTCATTAATCAGAGAGGAGTGGCATCGGAGCAGCCAGAGGCCAATCGCCAGTGTCCAGACTAAAACCAAGGCACTGGCGATGGGCCATGAGAACCACCTGGCCAAACCTGACAGCACAAATACTGATAGTAAATGGTATACATAGATAAACTACAAATATAAATTACATATAATCTGCAATATTACCAATTATAACCACTATCAGGACAGGTGGATTATAAAATAAATAACTAAATACCACATTCACAACAGGGAATTGAGGCAAAATAATATGTAATATAATAATAAACTCTAACATTAAAGACATAATATATCCATTTGCAGGGGCGCCTGACACAGCAATGGACAGTAAACAAATATATATACAATATTCATTAATAAAGGAAGACCCTTATTAACAACATTCATTAATATAAAAAATCAATAAGATATATAGACATAAATATATATTATGAATCTAAAGACCAATGATTTAATACTTCTAACCTCACTAGACTAACGGGAAAAAAATAAGTATTAAAATAAAAATAAAAATATATAAAAATATAATATTAAGAATTGGGAAAGATAGGGGTAAGGGGGGGGAGGGAAATGAGAGGGGGAAGGGAAAAGAAAAATAATAAAAATAACGGGGGAGGGGGGGAGGAATAGAAGTGACACTACGGGAGGGGAGAGGGGGAAATTACTGTAACAGAGGAAAGGGGATGGCAGAGTCAATAGAACAGAACTGGGGATTACACCAAAGTACTAGTGTCTAAACATTCATTGAGTCCACCAGGGGTTAAAGTTCCCAACTGGTGGATCCAATATGTCTCCCTCCGTCACAACATTTTGAAACGATCCCCCCCTCTAGCAGAGGTAGGAATGTG
>WSYH01013757.1:0-16630 GCA_036426205.1 Ascaphus truei | reverse complement strand
CCTGCACGGTTGGTGGCATTTTTCATCTAAGGCTACCACTCTGGAATTTCACCTCTCTACGGCCCTTTGTGCCCGAGTCTGCCAAGACAGACAGGGGCAGTAGTTCACCTATTTTAAGTACATTACTTACCACCTGGACATTTCCCTTCTGGCAGAGACTTGTTTATTATTTTTATTGTTTTTCAATTATGTAATTATATGTAATTTTAATCCTGTTTTATTAACATAAAGTGGTTGTTGTGCCTTAAACCAGACCCATATTGCGCTTCCCTTTTTGTTTGTTTTACTGTCCATACCTTAGCAAGGTTTCGGGTACCTTGCATTGGAAGCTGCATATTTGTTTGGGTTTTTTGGCCCCATATGCCATTTCTGTTATTTGAGCTAGAGCCAACCCCTTCCACTCCTGAATGGTTCATGTCACACCACCAATTGTTGGTTTAAAGTGTACATATATATATATATAAGGTTTAATTTATATTTACAAGGTTTAATTCATTTTACCTTTTTAAACATGTTTTTATTTATCTATTAATTTATATATTTTTTTTTGCCAGTGAGTGCTTCATGAATTGATCGACAGGCGCACGTATTTCTTTTTCTTTGTTTGTTCAGCCATTAATAGCAGCTCCGGACCCCCCCCGGCATGCATCCGAGGCAGGAAACATGCATGTACAGCAACTTCATTACCTTAGCGGCTAACCGCTAAGGCAATGAAGGGGTTAAACACCCGTGCCAGGCTTACTGTAAAAACATACAATACAATACTGTGGCTATCGGGGGTCGGTGAAAGGGGAATTTGGCCCTTAGTGGCTGTTTAGGCATTGCGGGGGGGTTGCGGGGGAGTTAACCCCTTCATTACCTTAGCAGTTAATACCATTCATTTTATTCATTTTGAGTTGGTTTAGGAATTAATTGGTTTGATTGGGTAATGGTTGAATTAATTCATTGTTGATGTTGTAATTGCTTCTATTGATTGGATTAGCTGGCTACTGTTTTTATTTAGTGAAGTGTGTTTTTTTGGAGTTTAGTTACGTTTTATTACTGTGTGTCTTGTGTATTAATTTATTGTCATTAGGGTGCCCATTGAGTGCTATAGAGGCTTATCATGCCCATATTATTATTATATGGGTATGATGTACCACTATACTACTCAATGGGTATAGGGTGGGTATAGTCAGTCAGGGGTGGGTGCTTAGGCCTCCCGGGTTGGTATCGGGTCAGTGTGGGTTAACCCCTTAATGACTATAGCGGTTAGTAACCGCTAAGGTGATTAAGGGGTTAGGGGCCATTAGAATGTCTTTATTATGTATATATGCTTTCTTGCTACGGAGGACAGAGGGACCTGCTGTTGTGGTAAGTATTTGGCAGCGGGGTGGATCCTCCGGCGCTTGTCTCCACTTGTGACTCAGGAGTACATGTAAAAAAAAGGGGGGGGAAAGGGGGTGAGGGGACACAATCAGGGGTACCAGGAGTGAAGTAACAAATATATGGCTGTATATTTGACCACACTTACATGGGGATTTGAGGTCTTCTATGGTAGTTGAGAGGACTCTGGATATTGCATTAAACAACAGATCTTCAACTGGGGATGGAGGGGGGGGGGAAAATGGGGGCCTCTTGATGGTTCCTCAAAATAGGGAAAAGAAGGGAAACATAATGTAACACTGTTTATTACCAACAAATAAAATAGAGATTAAAAACTCACAAGCGGCCAATATTTATCCCTGCAGTGGCAGCCAGACTAAAGTATTATGTGGAAGTGCAGAGAAAAGAAGCCGGCTTTAATCTGTCTGGAACCCAAAGAGATAAAACTGGGAATTATAGATTTTATCAACAACCATTTACAAAGTCACATCCCCTTCCTCTTGTGAAACAGGCTCTGGCACACCCCTTTTTGGGCCCTGCCCTCTCTCTAGCAGTGCACCATTTGTGGCCACAAGAGACGACTAATCTTTTGGAAGGACGCTCTGTGGAGTCTGGAGAAACCTCCTCTCTATGCCAATAAATATTGGCCGCTTGTGAGTTTTTAATCTCTATTTTATTTGTTGGTAATAAACGTGACGCGGGACATTTCAATGCAGAGGGATACCGGCACCCCATAAAGAGGCCTGTATCTCGGGAAGCAGGGGGTCCCCGGACATAAAACCAACGTGGTTCAGCTCCGGAGACCCCCTGCACCTCTACACTATTAAAGAAATGTATATTTAAATAAATAAATTTCGGGCAACATTTTTGCTGTGAGAGGCGGCTCTCTCAGAGCCGCTCTCTCTGCAGCAGAAATGAATCGCCGGTTCAGGCCTTTTCAGAGGCTCGATGCTCTCGCTGGCAGCAACTCGCCCGTTTTGGGCATTTTGCTATCACTGGTAATCGAGCCTTTCTGAATACCGTGATAGCAACGCCCAAAAAACACTCATTTTAAATTCCCTGGCGATTTTTTTTTATCAACCCTCTCTGAATAAGGCCCATAGTCTGGGATAGTTCCAATGTCCCGCAATTTCTTTAAAAAAAATGTGTAGTCTTTAAGGTAGCCCTGTAGGTTTTGCACATGTGGTTTAAAGCTGCAGTCCAAGCAATATCCTACATGTGTGATTTTTAATCAGTGTACTATGAGGAAATACTCATAGCATTTTTTTTAAACAACTCTGAATTACATATTTAATATATTATAATATAACAAGCAGTAACCATGTACAAAGTCACATCCCCTTCCTCTTCTGAAACAGGCTCTGGCACACCCCTTTTTGAGCATATTGACAAACTGCCATCCAAAATATATTTCAAACTAGGTGTGCAGCATATAAATAAATCCTGCCTAAGCCCATTGGTCTGAAAGCGAATGGCACAGCAGATTCTAATGCCAATTATCGACTATGGGGATATAGTGTATGGTACAGCACTCCAAATCCATCTTTGCAAACTTGACATTTTTACAACTCAATGTGCCATTTTGTCTCACTATGTAACTCCAACACCCACCATTGTGATATTTTAACTGAACGTTTGGCTATCCCTTGAGTCCAGACGTAATATACATCTTTCCTCTCTCCCCTTTGAATACTTTCTGGACACGTTACCCATCTTTCTGATCTGGCTTCTCACCTCTACTGTACATGGCACTTATCTCCTTAGATCCTCCTCCAGAAACCTGCTTTTAGTCCCAAGGGCTCTCTTTTCTCGTACCGATCACCCCAGTGCTGGAACAATTTACCTGAGTGCCTCAAATTAGCTTCCTGTCTGAGTTGCTTCAAGACTTTGGTTGTTTCCCATTTGAAACATATTTGTAACTGTAAATTGTAATGTCAACTTGACTCTGTGCCCAGGACATACTGTACTTGAAAACGTGAGGTACTGTAACTCTCAATGTATTTTTTGGTAAAATATTTTATAAATAAATGTTTGGAAAAAATGAACTAGGGCGCAAACTCTGATGTCAAATAAAAAAGAGGTAATCGCGAATACTACCTTACGTAGATCCCTTAAGTGTACCAAAATAATGGAACCACTTTTGGGGAATTTCTCTGCAGCTCAACCCAATAGGATCTATCCCGGATCTTTGGAAATGTATGGATAAAGAGAGTAGGATTGCACAGAATCAGGACACACAAATATATAAACACAATGTGCTTGGATTACAGATGAATAGAACTAGATGTTAAGTGATGCAGCACCAGTATTAGACAAATATGGTATATATAGTAGCAGGGCCATGCGTAGAAAGTGTTATCTTTGCAATTTTCTTATCCCAATGTACTTTTCGGATCTTTGTTGTTGTGTTAGGGTGTTCTCTGACGTCAGTCCTCACTCACGGATGTTCTCACAGACCGCCAAGCACCACGATGAGATAGAATTTTAAAAGCAAATGTTTATTACAACAAATATAATTAAAAGAACTCACATATTAAACTTTCTCTGTCGGCGACGGTACTCCTCCGCTGCTGAACCGCCTTGCTCCCGCTACTGAGTCCGGTGTCTGTCGCTGGAGCGCAGCTCTGCCGAAGAGGTACGGTGGCCGTCAATGATCCGTTCTGTGTGCACCATCGGGAGTTTTGATCCCTGGCGGACAAAAGGACATCTGAGGCACGGCAGAGGGATCGTACCCTCTCTATCTCACAAAAATAAGAGAGAGCGATAAAAAGGTGAGTAGAGAAAAAAGAAGAGAGAGAAGAGAAAAAAAGAGAAAGAGTGAGAGATAACAAAGAGGAGAGAAGAGAAAAAAAGTAGAGAGAACCTCCCTTTCCCTCTCGCCCTATCGATCTCTCTTCAACCCCACTCGCTACCCCTGCTCGCGCTCCACATCGTCTTCCCCTAATATAGGTACAACCCTAGCTCTCGTTCCACTCGAGCTCTCCCCTCGCTCTCCCCTCCTCTCTCTCTGTCCACCCTCTCTCCTCACCCTTCACTGCAATAAATTCTTTTCAGCATCTTGTTTTCCCCACTGAACAACGTTTAACACCTGTACATGAAATATTCTCTGGTGCAAAATCTGATAATAAGCAGCACAAATAAAAAAAGCTGTGTGTGCTGAGTGCACGCGCATAGTAAGTGAAACTTCTTTGACTTTTGTCACAGAAATTGTATTTGTAAGAATGATATATTTAATAAAAAATACAATTTCAGTGCCAAAACGCAAAGAAGTTTGACTTAGAACACGTGTTTTAGCTATTTGCACTTCTATATTTATAGTAACTGGGAATTCTGTGTGTGTGTAAGTGTGTGTGTGTGTGTGTGTGTGCGTCAGTGTGTGCGTGTGCGCGTCAGTCAGTGTGTGGTGTGTCAGTGTGTGTGTGCGTCAGTCAGTGTGTGTGTGTGTGTGTGTGTGCGTCAGTCAGTCAGTGTGTGCGTGCGTCAGTCAGTGTGTGTGCGTCTGTCAGTGTCTTTGTGTGTGTGTGTGTGTGTCAGTGTGTGTGTGTCTGTGTCTGTGTGTGCGCGAGCGTGTGTGTGTGTGTGCGTCAGTCAGTGTGTGTGTGTGTGTGTGTGTGTGTCAGTCAGTGTGTGTGTGTGCGTCAGTGTGTGCGTGCGTGCGTCAGTCAGTGTGTGTGCGTCTGTTAGTTGTCTTTGTGTGTGTGTGTGCGTCTGTCAGTCAGTCAGTCAGTGTGTGTGTGTGTGCATCAGTGTGTGTGTGCGTGCGCGTCAGTCAGTGTGTGTGTGTGTGCGTCAGTGTGTCCCCGTGCGTGCATCAGTCAGTGTGTGTGCGTCTGTCAGTGTCTTTGTGTGTGTGTGTGTGTGTCTGTCAGTCAGTGTGTGTCTGTCAGTGTGTCAGTGTGTCAGTGTGTGTGTGTGTCAGTCAGTGTGTGTGTGTGTGTGTGTGTGTGTGTGTCAGTCAGTGTGTGTGTGTGTGTGTGTGTGTCAGTCAGTGTGTGTGTGTGTGCTCCTATAACAGCCTACGGCAACCTGTCAGGCTCTTCATGACACCTACGCGTCTTATCCGCTCCCTCAATTCAAGGTGCCGGATTAATTTCCTCCACCCGGTTGCCATGCGCATTCTTCTCCACTAACTGCTCCCAGGGCTGGGTTACAGGAGCGACGGCAAATGTCCCTTGTGCTCACGCCGCTTCCGGCGCTCTTTGTGGATCCCCTCGATGCCGTCAATGTCTTGCAGCTTCCGGGCTAATTGCCCCCTCCAAGATGGCGTCGTCCCGAACGCCTCGCCTGGGTGACGACTTCCGGTATTCTGTTTCAGACGGCCGCCATTTGAGAGGTGATCTGCCACGAGGAGGAAGCGCGCGGATTTCTCCCGCCGGTGAGATGTTTCCTGCTCTGAGCCTCACGCTGGGCCGCTCCAATTCTATCGAATGCCACCATCTTCCTCGGGTTGAAGGTAAGCTCTGATTCTACCTTTTTTTCGCAGGGGTGCTTCGGGATGCCGACTCTTGCCTGGGGGTCCCGCCAGTAGTGACGGGGCTTCATGTGGGAGCAGTTCGGCGGGGTGGCCACCTCGCGGTCATTTGTTTATGGGGTATTTTAGTGTTGGGATGGCCAAGGACCTTCTGTAACTTGGGAGTTTGCAGTCAAACAGGCAAAAAGTTTACAACTTGGATCCGCGCATAAACGGGCAACCGGTCCTTAGCGCAACCGCGCGCTAGAGGCGGGGGTAATATTAGAGTCTGCAGCCGCCTCTTCCCTTTGTTTTGGGCGAGCCGCTGCATCCCACTTCCATTCAGGCTCCAGCTCTCGGCTCCTTCGTGGCCCGCAGGGTGCCTCCCCAGGGGCCCTAGCTTAGCGAGGAACTCGTGACCTACGTGGGCTCCTTTATCGTGGGTGGACCTCCCGTTCCTAGCACCATCAATCCGAACGGGAAAGTCCACCTGTATTCTCACATTATGATCCCTCAAACACTCGTAATAGGAAGGCAGGTTGCGGCGGTCTGAAGTAATGTGAACCGGGGAGAGATCATGGAGAATTTGTAATGAGCATTTTAATGCCTTCATGCTCCACCGTCGGCAGGGCCCTTGTTTGGCGTAGTATGGATTCCTTAGTTGTAAGAAGTGCAGGCCTATGATATGTCGCGTGGCTGCCTCATTTGCACCGGTCGGCGACGGAGGGCCCTGTGACAGCGATCTAGTGCTAGGGCGTATTGGCTAAGTCAGGGCTAGGTCAGGGTCTCCAGCATTTTGCCCCTATAAATTCTGAGCAGTCCCCAACTACTCCGTGACCCCCCCCGAATTCGCAGATAGAGTATTCCGCCTGCGAGGTTCTCAGCATCCTCCTGCTCTCCTTCGTTTCATAATTTGTCGCTGCAGATCTCCTGTTTTTTGTCCGTTTTTTGACCAATTTAATGTGTGATCCACGTTTTTTTCGAGATCCTCGGTCATGAGAGCCACGTAATTACGTCTTTTTCACCCTTTGATCTTGCCGCAGGAGTGAGTTCAGGTCAGTGTATAACCTTCGAAATCGCACCCTCCTGCAGGCAATAATCCCTGGCTCCCTCGGCTGTCTTCCTATCCCTCCCTGCCCTCGGTGTTGTCTGTGTCAGGATTGAACCGGCGCCATGTCCTCCATTTCCCCTGCTTGCACTGGTGCTCAGAAATATGCTAGTGACATCGGCTGATTTGGTTTTTTAGGGGACTGATTTTTTCGGGGCCATCCCTGGAGGATATGTTGGGAGATGCCTTTCAGTTTGGGGGCGGTTCCGTAGCGTTTTCGGGTGCTTTTAACTGTTTTAATAGAGCGCGGCACGGCAGCTAGCAGCCTATGCGACTTCCTGTGTACATCGCGCATGCGCAGAAACTATGAGTTAAAAGGGAGTTTGCGGAGAAAGTGTCAGAATGTGTCTAGGTAGTCAGGGTCCATAGTGGCTTTGATACCCCAAAAATGTAGCGGGAATCAGGTCAGATCCCGGATACATATAGACACAGTTGTCCCGGCAAAATCTCCCCTTGAAAGGCTGCATTACTCACCGCTAGGATTCCCTGCTCAGCACAGACCAGAAGTAAATTGGGACATAGGACCACGTGAGGTGTCCCTGTAACGGTCAAGGGGTCCTAAGGTTTAGGGGATACCCAGTTAATTTCCCCCAGGTCACCCAGAACTGGTATAGGGGTTTTTTGGGTGCTCCAAAGCTAGATAAGGTTGTGGGAGTTTTAAAGGCCCTGTCTAGTTATGTGATATTGTGAATTGGGAATATGGCTAGTTAGGAATAAAAGTAGCTTCTTATTCTATTGCCCAAACCAGAGACTTAGGAAAGCTAAAATTATTTTTGATAACAGAGTGTTTTTAAAATACTATAGCTTGGCACGGTATTAATGTGCTGGGTCTTTCCGGACCAAGGGTCTGAGGGAGTCAACTAGCTGTCAAAATGTGCCAGAGTGTGTCTATCCAGAGGGTGAAGAAACAATTTAGGCAGGGAGGTTCAGGCGCGAGTGCCAAATACTGGAAATGAATGGAAGTCTCGGACTACCATTTGCCCTTTCCAGACTGTTAGGGCCTAACCCAGCAGGTGGCTCTGAATACAAGTGGCTTAAGGTGCGAATGTGATGCAGCCCTTGGCAGATTGAGAGATCGCTTGCCCGGCGCTTCAGAAGACTGGCATCGCTCGATTGGTGGTGCGAAAGTTATCACTCTGGGATTGTGTAGTATTCATAAATGAACTCATGAAATACTATAAGAATCCCTCAGCCAATCCGGATCTCTAAGATTATAAGCACAAAGTCCAGTGAGTTAAATTCCAGATCTGGGGTGAGCGGGGGATGGTGGCGTCTGAATGCAGGCATTTTCAGTTCCAGGGCATTTCAAGTTATAGTATTCACACTCAGGACCCCCGTAAGTGTGCTTTTCTTATGTCGTTTGTGTACCATTGTGTGTGCGTACTGTGCAGAATGGCGTCCTGACAAGACAATTTTATAGATAGTCCAATTATTACCGGCCCTTTATCTGGGGGTTTCCAAAATGGTGCTCCTAATACTCCTTTGATGCAAAAGGGTACCTGGTCATTTGGTCTCTCCAATTCAAGTCTCTTTGGAACCATTAAAAAAGGAGCTTTCACCTGTGACAACTGTTCTTTGGCTGCAACCAGACCCGACTTTATCATACATTGTTGAAGTTGACACAACCAACACTGCCAGGGGCATACTGTCCCAACGGTCAAGCGACCAAAAGTTATTGAATCCTTGTGCTTTTTACTCTTAAAAAGTCAACTCACCTGAAATCAACAATAGCATCGGACAAGGAAAATGCTAGCGATCCAAATCACTTTTGTAAGATAATGGGGGCACCTGCTAGATGGAACACTTCATTAAGTGACAGTTTTACATATCATTAAAAATATGAATAATTACGTACGGCTGTAGTTTGGGCGGCGAGTAGGGAACACAACTCTATTCTTCTGGGCTCTTTCTCGTCCCACTGCTCGCTTACCCCAGGAACCTTGCACCGTATGACTCCCGGTAGTTGGCGGCGCCCTGTCCCGTCTATCCCCCCCGCCCCGGTTGCCTTATTGCCTGATTCCCCTGGGTACGGCGACCCTTTTTGACCCTTGGCTGCGGCCATCAGCACTACCGCTTCCTTGTCACGTGGACCCCGTATTACTAGTATATGTCCTCATCGTTTCGCACAGCGCGCTGGTTCGTGCTCGATCTCTTGGATCCGTTCTCTGGTTATCCTGGGCTCTCGGTCTCCTGTCCAGCTTCTGGCGGTATCTTGTGTTTTTTTGACCTTGACGTTAGCACTGAGGTTCTTTGGATCACATCCTTCTTCGGAAGGAAAGCCCTTTTTATTTTCGTCTGTTGTGTTGTTTGCGTGTGGTAGATTTGGCCTTTGTTAGACAAGCCTAGTAGACACGTACTTTATCAAGTTAATTTCATTGTGTCGTATCGTCCGGAACACGAAACTGAAAAGCAGATGTGCTCGCAAGGCAATACGATGAGATTGCCATGCCAGTCCCGCCAGCACTGGCCGGCAAACAAGAAAAGTTTTTGTCCGAGAGACGCATGCAGCAAGCGATCAGCATAGAACCGCTTATGCAAGCACCATTTTGAGGAGCAACAGGGCTGTTTGTTCTTGAATGTATACTCATATTCCGCCTGGCAGTATCGAGCAGGAGGTCTGAAAAGCACATGACTCGTTGACTGCCGGTCATCCAGAATAGGAAATTTAAGGAACTCCTTTGCAGCAGTACTGGCGGCCAGACTGGCCTGATGTAGAAAGTATGTCCAGTTCTGTAGTCTGGGGTGCTCACAATAATACACTCGCACTTGACCACGGGCCTTCGCAACATCACCTATTGCCAAAGCGGCCCATGGAGTTTGAGCTATATGGACTCTAGTGTGGAAATCCTGCTTTCTCAGGGCATCGTCAATCGCATTTGTTATAGCCATGGACCAATTTGGCAAAAATGGAACACTTCATACCTGCTAAGAGACTTCCGCAGCAAAAGGGACTGTTAATTTCTTCTGCAGAGAGTTTTCAGGTTGATTCAGCTCCCTGAGGAGTGATCTACCGATTTGAGGAGCGCAGTTCACGTCAATTTCTGGAAGCTTTCGCACCCTGGTTGGTAATCAAGATTCAGCTCCATTTTTTATCATCCCTTCCAATGGCAAACAGAGCTTACCAAGTAAGACCTTAGTAGCAATATCTCCGCTATTTTATGACGTTACCAGCAAAGACGACAGAATATTTCGCTTCCAACAGCAAGAATTGCCTACAAGTACGCATACATATGGATCAATTCCTAAACAGCCCATTCTTTGTAAACTATAATTTCAATCTCCAAGCCTAGCCGTCTTTATACAAAATGTGGTTAATTTTCCTGTGCGCAACTGAACAATAGAGAGTAAACCCGTGAGGACTACAAAGAGTGTGTCAACCCGACACCTGTTATAAGTCTTGTGACGTCCATAGTAAACAAAATCATATACGGGCCTTATTCAGAAAGCCTCGATTAGGCCGCTTATCGAGCACACTTTATTGTCCAAAAATGGGTACTCGTATTCAGATACCTCGAATAGTGTCCTAAACGGCCTGTATCGACGCAAAAATTTTTATCATCCCCATCCGAAATTCGCCACACTGAGCAGGATCACCGCTATGACCCATTTCGGAGGGTTGCTAAACTCGCCGCGATTCAGAGACCCGCGGTCGGCTGTCGCAGGCAATATCGCAGGCCATCGCAGGCCCTAAAAGGCGTTCTCCCCAAATCAATTCAACACAATTTTTTATTGGTCAATTAGTGGGGAGATGGCTCGATAGCAGCGCATATTCGGGAAACTTAAAAAAAATCAGGCCCTCTTTCCTGCCTCGGATGATGCGGGGGTCTCCGTAGCTGATAGCCATTAATAGCGTAAAAGAACAAAAATGGAAGTCGCATATGGGTTTCTGGTTTAAGGCACAACAAACCACGTTATGTAATAAAACAGATTAAATTAAATTAAATTGTCTGTTGTGCGGCCTTGGAGAAGCGTGGAGCCTGATAAACACAGGCGTTTGGGAGGAATCAATGGAGCCACCGCGCCAAGTGATTGATAGTTTGGTGAGGCGATCTCACAGTTGATGAGCTAACGGCACCTCTCCTCTCATACTATCCATCACCTGCACGGTGGTGGCTTTTGTCATTAAGGCTAACCATCTGTAATTTTCACTCTCTACGGCCCTGGTTTGTTGTGCCAGTACTGCCAAGAAGACAGGGGAGTATTCCCTATTTAGTACATTACTTACCACCTGGAATTTCCCTTCTGGCAGAGACTTGTTATTATGTTTTATGATTTTTTTGCAAGTGGATGTAATTATATGTAATTTAATCCTTTTTTATAACCTAAAGTGGTTAGTTGTGCCTTAAAACCACACACCATATGCGTCTCCCTTTTTGTTTGTTTTTATGGCCATACCTTAGCAAGGTTTCGGGTAACCTGGCATTGGGAAGCTGCCTTTGTTTGGGTTTTTGGCCCATATGCCATTTGCTTGTTATTTGAGCTAGACCAACCCCTTCCACCGTGAAATGGTTCATGCTCACCCCACCAATTTGTTGGTTTAAAGTGTAATATAATTAATATAGGTTTAATTTATATTTCACAAGTTTATTCATTTTACCTTGTTTAAACAAGTTTTTATTAATCTATTATTTATTATATTTTTTTTTGGCCAGGAGTGCTTCATGAAATTGATCGGACAGGCCCACGATTTCCTTTTTCTTTGTTTGTTTCAGCCATCTAATAAGCAGCTCCGGAACCCCCCCCGGCATGCATCCGAGGCAGGAAACATGCATGTACAGCAAAGCATCTTACCTTAGCGGCTAACCGCCTAAGGCATGAGGGGTTAAACACCCGTGCGCCGGCTTACTGTAAAAACTTACAATACAATACTTGCTATCGGGCGGTCGTGGATTGAAAGGGAATTTGGCCTTAGGCTGTGTTTTAGGCATTGCGAGGGGGGTTGCGGGGGAGTTAAACCCCTTCATTACCTTAGCATATATACATTCATTTTATTCTTTTGATTGGGTTAGGAATTAATTGGTGTTTGATTGTATGGTTGAATTAATATTGTTGATGTTGTATTGCTTCTATTGATTGATTAGGTGGCTACTGTTTTATTGAGTGAAGGTGGTTTTTTTAGGAGTTTAGTTACGTTTTATACGTGTGCTTGGTATTAATTATTGTAATTGGGTGCCCTGAGTGCTTATAGAGGACTTATACATGACCATATTTATTATTATAGGGTATGATGTACCACTATACTACTCAATGGGTATAGGGGGGTATAGTCAGTAGGGGGGGGTGCTTAGGCTCACGGGTTGGTATAGGGTCAAGGGGGTTAACACCTTAAGACTATTAGATGGTTTTTAGTCTCCTCACGGACTCGCGTGTTGGTTCCGCCGTCGTTGCACTTTATCGGTTCATTCCTTTCTACTTTCTGGTTTTCTATACCACTCATTCCCGTGGCTTCCCGTGTACCAATCTGTCCCCTCGTCTCATCTTCGGGGGCGGTTCCCCTTTGCTGGGCTGGCTCTTTGCTTGTACCCCGGTTAGCGTGGTTGGCTCGCGGTACCGTTATCCCTTTGCTTTTGCTTGCTTTCCTTTCAGTTGACTATGAGGTTTTGCGCGTATTTCCGCGTATGAGTGGCTAGTCGTTTTTCTTTTGGGTTGGGGGGTTTTTTGAGTAGTTTCGTTTTTTTTTATTTTTTGGTTTAGTAACCGCTAAGGTGATTAAGGGGTAGGGCCATTAGATGTCTTATTATGTATTAATGTTTCTTGCTAAGGAGGACAGAGGGACCTGGCTTTGTGGTAATATTGGCAGCGGGGGGTTTGGGATCCGCGGCGCTTGTCTCCACTGTGACTCAGGAGTACATGTAAAAAAAAGGGGGGGAAAGGGGGTGAGGGACACCAATCAGGGGTACCAGGGTGAAGTAACAAATAAGGCATGTATATTGGACACACTTACATGGGGATTTGAGGTATTCTATGGTAGTTGAGAGGAAGAGGACTTGGATAGTGCATTAAAAACAGATCTTCCAACTGGGATGGAGGGGGGGGGGAAAATGGGGGCCTCTTGATGTCACCTCAAAAAGGGGAAGAAGGGAACATACGTATACCAATGTTTATTACAACAAATAAACTTAGAGAATTAAACTCACAAGCGGCCAATATTCACCCTGCAGTGGCAGCCAGCTAAAGTATTATGTGGAAGTGCCAGAGAAAGAAGCCGGCTTATAATCTGTCTGGAACCCAAGAGATAAAACTGGGGATTATACCGTTTTATCAACACATTCCATTTACAAAGCACATCCATTCCTCTTGTGAAACAGGCTCTGGCAACACCCCTTTTTGGGCCCGCCCTCTCTAGCAGTGCACCATTTGTGGCCACAAGAGAGACTACTTTGAGAAGGCGCTTGTGGAGTCGGTGAGAACCTCTCTCTATGCCAATAAAACTAGGCGCTTGCGGTTTTTTGAATCTCTATTATTGTTGGGTAATAAAAAGTGTGAGTCGCGGGACATTCATGCAGAGGGGATACCGGCACCTCATTAAAGAGCATGTATCTCGGGAGGAAGGGGGTCCCGGACATAAAAACCACTGTGGTTCAGCTCCGGCGAGACCCCCATGCACCTCTACACATTAAAGAAATGTATATTTAATAAATAATTCGGGCAAACATTTGGTCGTGAGAGGCGCTATCTAAGAGCAGCTCATCTCAGCAGCAGAAATGAATGCCGGTTCAGCTTTCAGAGGCTCGTGCTTCGCTGCAGAAAATCGCGCCGTTTTGGGATTTTGCTATATGGTAATCGAGCCTTTCTGCAATACCGTGATAGCAACGCCCAAAAAACACTCATTAAATTCCTGGCGATTTTTTTATAACCCTCTCTGAATAAGGCCCATAGTCTGGGATAGTTCCAATTGTCCGCAATTTCTTTAAAAAAAAGGGTGTAGGTCTTTAAGGAGCCTGTAGGTTTGGCCACTGGGTTAAAGCTGCAGTCCAAGCAAATCCTACATTGTTGATTTTAATCAGTGGACTATGAGGAATTATATCAAGCATTTTTTTAAACAAATCTTGAATGACCTATTTAATATATGTAAATCTAACAAGCCAGTAACCGCTACAAGTAGTCACATCCCCTCCTCTTCTATGAACAGGTCTGGCACACCCCATTTTGAGATATCTGACAATGCATCCAAAAGATATTTCAACTAGGGTGTGCAGCATATAAATAACCTGCCTAAGCCAATTGGTCTGACAAGCGAATGGACAGCAGATTCTAATGCCCATTATCGATAGGGATTAGTGTATGGACAGCACTCCAAACCATCTTTTGCAAACTTGACATGTTTACAACTCAAGTGCCATTTTTGTCTCACTATGTAACTCCAAACCCACCATGTGAATATTTTAATCGAAACGTTGAGCATCACTTGAGTCCAGAAGTATATACATTTCTCTCTCCTTTGAATTACTTCTGCGACAGTACCAATCTTTCTGATCGGCTTCTGCCCTCTACTGTACATGCACTTATCTCTTAGATCCTCCTCCAGAACTGCTTTTAGTCCCAAGGCTCTATTTCATCGTACGATCACGTGCTGGAACAATTTACCTGAGTGCTCAAATTAGCTTCCTGTCTAGTTGCTTCAAGACTTTTGTGTTTTACATTTGAAAACATATTTGTAACTGTAAATTGGTAAGTCAATTGACTCTGTGCCCAGGACATTACTGACTTGAAAAACGTGAGGCACCTGTAAATCTCAATGATATTTTTGGTTATAAATATTTTATAAATAAATGTTGGCAAAAATGAATAGGGCGAAACTCTGATGTCAAATAAAAAAGGGTCAATCGCGAGAATACGCCTTACGTAGATCCCTTAAGTGTACCAAAATAATGGAACCACTTTTGGGGAATTTTCTGCAAGCTCAACCCATAGGACTATCCCGGATCTTTGGAAAATGGATGAAGAGAGTAGGATTGCACAGCATCAGGACACACAAAATATAAACACAATGTCTTGGATTCAGAATGAAAGATGATGTTAAGTGAGATGCAGCACCAGGTATTAGACAAATATGGTATATATAGTAGCAGGGGGGCATGAGTAGAAAGTGTTATCTTTGCAATTTTATTATCCAATGTACTTTTCGGATCTTGTTGTTGTGTTAGGGTGTTCTCAGAGTCAGTTCTCACTCACGGATGTTCTCCACAGACGCCAAGCACCCCACGAGAGAGAATTTTAAAAGCAACAATGTTTATTACAACAAAATATAATTAAAAGAACTCAATATTAAACTTTCTTGTCGGCGACGGTACTCCTCCGCTGCTGAACCGCCTTGCTCCGCTACTGAGTCCGGTTTTTTTTTTTTTTTCGGTTCTGTCAGTGGAGACGAGGAGCTATTGCCGAAGAGGTACAGGTGGTCGTCAATTGATCCGTCTTCGTGTGCACCCATCGGAGTTTGATCCATGGCAGGAGGCAAAAGTACATCTGGGCACGGAAGAGTTGGATGACCCGTCCAATCTATCTCACTAAGAGAAGAGTTAAAGAGGAGAGACGATAAAAAGAAGTGAGTAGAAAAAAAGAAAGAAGAGATGAGAAAAAATAAGAGAAAGGTGAGTAGATAACAAGAGAGGAGAGAAGAGAAAAAAAGAGAGAGAAAAGCCTACCTTTCCTCTCGCCCTATCGACTCTCTTCAAACCCTACCTACCCCTATACGCGCTCCCATCTCTTCCCCCTATATAGGTACCCCCTAGCTCTCTTTCCTCTCGAGCTCTCCCTCGCTCTCCCATCCTCTCCTCTTCCAACCCTTCTCCTCACCCTTCACTGCAATAAATCTTCTTCAGCATTGTTTCCCCACTGAACAACGTTTAACACCTGTACATGAAATATTCTCTGGTGCAAAATCTGATAATAAGCAGCACAAATAAAAAAAGCTGTGTGTGCTGAGTGCAACGCGATAGTAGTGAAACTTCTTGACTTTTGTCACAGAAATTGTATTGTGTAAAAAGATATATATTAATAAAAAATACAATTTCAGTGCCAAAAAAGAAGAAGTTTGATAGAACACGTGTTTTAGCTATTTGCACTTCTATATTTATGTAACTGGGAATTCTGGGTGTGTGTGTATGTGTGTGGTGTGTGTGTGTGCGTCAGTGTGTGCGTGTGTGTGCGTCAGTCAGTGTGTGGTGTGTCAGTGGTGTGGTCAGTAGTGTGTTGTGTGTGTGTGTGTGTGGTCAGTCAGTCAGTGGTGCTGTGCGTCAGTACAGTGGTGGGTGCGTCTGTCAGTGTTTTGTGTGTGTGTGTGTGGTCAGCGTGGGTGGCAGTGCGTCTGGGTGGTGGAGCGTGTGTGTGTGGTGTGTGTCAGTCAGTGTGTGTGTGTGTGGTGTGTGTGTGTCAGTAGTGTGTGGTGTGTGCCGTCGTGTGTCAGTGCGTGCTCAGTCAGGTGTGTGCGTCTGTTAGTGTCTTTGTGTGTGTGTGTGCGTCTGTTCAGTCGTCAGTCAGTGTGTGTGTGTGTGTGTGCATCAGTGTGTGTGTGCGTGCGCGTCAGTCAGGTGTGTGTGTGTGGTCAGTGTGTCCCCGTGCGTGCATCAGTCAGTGGTGTGCGTCTGTCAGTGTCTTGTGTGTGTGTGTGTGTGTTCTGTCAGTAAGTGTGTGTCTGCTCATGTGTGGTGTGCACTCATGGTGGTGTGTTGGGGCGCATGTGCAGTGTGTGTGTGTGTCAGTCAGTG
>WSYH01013755.1:0-16636 GCA_036426205.1 Ascaphus truei | reverse complement strand
GCGTGTCATTACGTTGCTCCGCGTGTCATTACGTTGCTCCGCGTGTCGCTCTGCGTGTCATTACGTTGCTCTGCGTGTCATTACGTGTCATTACGTTGTCCTGCGTGTCATTACGTTGCTCCGCGTGTAATTACGTTGCTCTGCATGTCATTACGTTGCTCCTCGTGCAATTACGTTGCTCTGCATGTCATTACGTTGCTCCGCGTGTCATTACGTTGCTCCTCATGTAATTACGTTGCTCTGCGTGTCATTACGTTGCTCCGCGTGTCATTACGTTGCTCTGCGTGTCATTACGTTGCTCTGCGTGTCCTTACGTTGCTCTGCGTGTCATTACGTGTCATTACGTTGCTCCGCGTGTCATTACGTTGCTCCGCGTGTCATTACGTTGCTCCGCGTGTCATTACGTTGCTCCGCGTGTCCTTACGTTGCTCCGCGTGTCATTACGTTGCTCTGCGTGTTAATTTGTGGCTCTGCAATGTCTTTCCAGTCCCTGTGGCGGACTTTGTATACCCTAGTAACGGGGCCGGGGGGGCTGGGGGGGGGAGAGGGGGCTCTGAAGCTGGCGATACATTGGGGAAGACACGAGTGAGTGTTCCAGCACTGAGTGGGTGCAGGGAGCAGCTTCCCAGCAGAGAGAATTCAGAGTTGCTTAGGATAAACCTAGAGACCCTGCAGGTTTAGGGTTAAACAGGATGACAGGAATTCAGCAAGAGCTTCCCTGTCCCCTGGTGTGACAAACACAGATTGCTGGTGTCACACCGGTTCCCGAGATATTTACCGGTAAAGGTACCGGTGTTACTTCCTGGCTTCGTGCTGGGTTTTAAATGGCCGTTCAATGGGAAGGCCGAACTGATGATGCCATAGCTTCCTATTGGCCGGCGTGACATGGGGGACTTATTGGCCTATTTTGTTTCCCCTGGAGGATAATGAAATGCTAGTACCTTCACCATGATGTATCTCCGAAACCAGGGGGAGCCCTTGGATCAGTTCAGCTCTGGGGACCCCCAGATTCCTATTCTGCGAAAAACAAAAGAACTAGCAGCAAGGATTGATGTTCCAAGTCTGTCTTAATAGCACTTTAAACAATGCTGACAATGTCTCTTCCATCTTCTTTCTAGATCCCTCGGCTTGGAAGTTAGTGAGCAACGCTCCCTACTCGACTCTGGCTCGGAGCGGGAGGCCAAAAACCCCAGGCCTGACTCCTCCAAGATGGAGAAGGATGAGGACCTCCAGAGCCATCGCAGCCGCAGCCCAAGGACGACGTCCTTAACCAGGGTGGCAGGGATACGAAACTCCTTTGAGCCCATCTGTGCACCAACCCGGAAGGGCAGGGTCTCCGGCACAGTGAAGCCCAGGATGCTGGTGCAAGGGGCTCTCCTTCCACAGCCCTACGTGAGCCATGTGAGTGGTCTGCGGAAAGTGTTTGAAGACATCGGTATGAGGGAGGAGGGCGTCCGGCACTGGGAGGAACCAAAACACAAGCCATTTGGATCCCTCAGAGGGACGAGACTCCCGGTGACCCGAGACTTGCCCAACAACCCTGAGATTCATGAGCCAATATATGCTCAAGTTTTCAACCCTGTCAGAAAAACATCTTTTGGGAGAGTGAGTGAAAATGCCAAGACTTCTGTCACAGTCCTGTCTGCCAAACCATGTCCAGGCCCAGAAGTCCAGTGCAGTGACAGTAGGGAGGAGTCATCAGAGCCCAAGGATGGAGCTGGTACACATACTGCAATAACTCATAGAGAGAAGCATGAGGATAGTAGACAAATGAGGCCTTCACCAAAAGAACGCCTCCTGCCTCCCAGAGTCTCAACGCCGCCCCCAGAGAGGCAAAGGGATAATGTCTCAATTACACTGGGGTCACCAAAAGGCTGGAGAAAATGTGATGAAAGTCCTGTTATCCAGTCACCCAGATCGCTCCGCTTCCAGGGGGATGGGGGCATGACAGATACCGCTTCACCCTCAGGGGCTCAGATCTCCGGGGACACATTTTTCTTCAAGTCTTCCAGAGACAGCTCCTTGTGTGATATCCCGGACTCAAGGCCACCACACAGAAATGACAGGGCCAATGGCAACACAGATACTGGGTCAAGAAGGCAGAGAAACAGTAGCACCATGGTCTCTAAGTCAACAAAAGTGAGTGAGGGACAAGTTGAGAGTTCAAGCAAAGTGACTCTAATCCAGGATGGAAATCCTGTTGTCAGTGTTAGAAAGACTGAGAAGACGTCGTCTGAAACAACGGTGGATAGTGAGAGACAATCTGTTATTACTGTTTTATTAAAAGAGGTCCAGAGGAGAGATAAGCAACATGTAAACTCTACAGTACTAGCAAAGAGTCGGGAACGCAAGGCGGTTGATATTGGGATCATGGGAAGACGGTTAAGAAAACCTGAAGAGAATAAGGGGAGTAGCAGGGTTATAGAGACAGTGGGATCATTAGAACAGGAACGCCCTGCAGAGGAAACCCCAACACCAGCTCAAAATCAGGCACAATATGATGAAGACTCTGCTCTTCTAAAAAACCCAAGAGAAAAGAAATCGCAATGCACCAGTTTTGTCATATTTACATCGACAGAGAGCGGCACTCATGGAGGGCGAGTGGGAGCTCAAAGAGAATACTCTGAGCAAAGGGTTATCAGTGACATAATTAGAGACCCTATAAGAGAAACTGTGAAGGGTGATGCAGCGGAGCCCCCGGTAACATTAGCAGAGAAACGTGTACAGCCTGCGGAGGAATCCCCCGCAGAGTGCATAGTGAGAAACGGATATTACCCCACTTCCACTGCTGTCCTGCAGGAAAAGATACATTACCCCTTTCCTATCACCATTCCGCAGGGAAACAAGGTGCAGAGTACCCAGAACCATTGCGATGCTGCAATGACAAGTGGAAAGTCAAACAGAGATGAGATAGAGTCTAGTGAGACTCAAGAAGAAACCACAGATGATGAGCGTGAAAAGAGGCCACAAGGAGAGGAGCTCCTGACACATACTGATCTTGGGATTATACCAACAGTAGATACGACAATCCAAATCATCAGAGGAAGAGCAATATCCAAATCACCTACAGAAAGTGCCTGCTCCGATTTGGATGAGAACTCTCGTACATTGGCACACCTGGTCCAGAATGTTGGGGAATGTGTCATCTCTGAACCTCATGAAGAAAGAGTGGGGGAAGGAGAGGCTGGGGGCGTGAGGGGAGAGGCTGGGGGTGGAGACGTGAGGGGAGAGGCTGGAGACGTGAGGGGAGAGGCTGGAGGTGTGAGGGGAGAGGCTGGAGATGTGACGGGAGAGGCTGGATATGTGATGGTTATTGTGTCAACAAAGGAGGAGCCATCTGAAAATGTCAGTGACCAGTCTTCTGACATACCCCTGCAAGGACAACTGATAGAGAATACTGGAGGCTCTGTCCTAACAAACACAAGTGCCCAGCAGGAGAAATCACATGGCAGATTCAGAGAGATCATCTATGATGTTAGCAGCTCCCAAGCAGGAGATACCCACAGATATGCAGAAACAAAGACTAGAGACCAAATCCTAGATACACCCCAACCCGATACTGCTAGAAGTAGTTCTGTGATAGGTTCAGGAGTATATGACAAACAAATAGTGGGTTCATATGCAAGAGAAGAAGTTGCTGTGACTTCCTCAGAAGGGCCATGTATGGTGACCTCAAGAGTCAGTGACTCAGAGGCAGAGGACATAGTGAGCTCTGCTGTCCAGGAAGATGTGATAGACCAGTGTGCAGTGTCCTGTGCTCAAGAAGAGCTGACACCGCTAGAACAAACCCCCCATCCTGTGCAACGCACCCAGGTCTCCGGTATGGAGGAAGTGTCTCCACCCAATGGAGTGACTGAAGCAGGCACGGGGGAGGGAGCTGGTCACTGTGTGGAGGAGCAAGTGAGAGAGTCCGCTGAGGACATGGAGGTTTGGATAAATACCCTGCGGCAGCTGGAGACCCCCGAAATAATGAGGCACCAGAGAGTGTCATGGCACCCACGCTCCTCCCCGCTATCTGTGTACGCTACCCTGCCCCCAATTAAAGAGGACCAGGGCTCTCCCAAATCAGGGGACCATGCATCCAAATGTGACCACCCTGACTTTACAAGGGGGCTGAAGGAAGAGGAGGAAGAGCTGGAGATGATTCCCTTGCAGAACCCGAATCAGCGTCCCCCAGAGGAAGAGAAGGAGAAGAAGCCAGAGCAGCCGGAGCGTAAATACTCATGGGAGAGAAGCACAGACAGGCCGCTGGAGAAGTCCTCCCCACTCGATATGATGAGGAAGCACTCTGGGGATGATACCTGCAGGAGTGCAACCTACAAGGCCATGGTCACCCAAAACCTCAGCCTCCGTCAGAGCTCGATCATTGGCTCCTTGCTGCTGTCCGACCGGCTGAATAAAACGGCAGAGAAGTCAGAGGGAAAATCCTCCTGGAAGGACAGCAGCCTACTCCTCTACAAACCACCTGAGAAAGTGCCGCTACAATTGAAGGGGGAGAATGGGCAGAGTCCCCCAGAGAAGGAGCCAGCCATAGCTGTAAGTGTCCTGTCCCCAATCAATGACACCTCTGTGTGCGCACAAGAGGATCACCAGCCTCAGGCGCAGGGCTCCGGAGCCTCGTCACCTTCACAACTTGACAACAGAGGGGGATCAGCATCCGACCTGCTACCCAGCCCCCTCCCCTCCAAGCAGGACACACTAGTTGCCTCCCAGTTTAAAGCTTTCCCGGATGCCTGGGTGAGTATGCGTGATCTATAATATGGCCGTAGCATTGTATTGGGGTGTGCTGTAATGCACTGGGGCGTGTTACAATATATCTAATCTAACTGGCCTCTACACAATGCAACTTCCCTGCACTCTGCTTCCTTATCATTCAGGGTTTGGTGATTGATCTGGCATAATTGAGTTATTGATCTGTCATTAAACATTAGCTATCACTTATGGATTTGTCACTGACGGATAAGGATCTGTCATTATTGACAGTTATCAATTGATCATTTTCAACACTTTTTGCTTATTGATCAGTCATTCACGATTTTGTTTTTTTTATATTGATCTGTATTGATCAGTAGTTAGCAATGATTGATCTGTCATAATTGAGCTACATTTGGCATTGGTCTGTCATTATCAGATGGTGATCAGTTATTGTTCTGTCATTATAAGTAGTTATCGGGTATTTATCGGTCATTGGTGAGTGACAGTGTTTTGGTTTGTTTTGCACAGGATCACACGGAGAAGGAGCACGGCAAGCTGAATCCCAGACCAGGGAAGGTAAAGAGATCTCTGGGGTCTTCACTGATGGTCACAATAGGCAGGAGACCCTATTACCACAGCCCCAATCCCACCCCCATCCATACACACACCAGGGCAGGCCAACTCCAGTCCTCAAGGGCCACCACCTGGTCAAGTTATCAGGATATCCCTGCTTCGGCACAGGTGGCTCAATCAGTTGACTGAGCCACTGACAGCCACCTGTGCTGAAGCACGGATATCTTGAAAACCTGACCTGGAGTTGGCCACCCCTGCTCTAGGGTGATGAGAGGGAGTGGGGATAGAGAGGAAGACCTGTGGGAGGACATCCCTGCCCCGTTGTGACCCTCCTTGTGCCCCCTCCACAGATCGTTGTGTTTTCGGAGGCTGGTTACAGCGGGCAGAGTCACGCGATCTGCAGCGATGTGAGCGACTGCACAGCCTGGGAGCTGCAGGAAACCATCTCTGTCCATGTTATCCGAGGGGGGTGAGTGTGAGGAGACTGGGGAGAGGGGATGTATACATATAGATTTATATATGTGTATGGGTGTGTGTGTAATATATACAGTATATATATATATATATAGTGCAGAATAAATGAGTTCTTCAGTATTAGGTGATACCTTTTTTATTGGACTAACAATTTATGTCATAGGACAAGCTTTCGAGAGTTCTCCTCTCTTCCTCAGATCAGCAATACTGATATACACAGGAATCTATGGCTAAAACAGTGCAGAGAGAAAAAAAATAAAAAAACATATGTACTGTAGATAAGGTAGGGTGTTAAAAGTGTTTGAAGCCAGGGGAGGGTGACAAGGAAAGGTGTGGAGGGGGAGGGATGCTGTGGGGGGAGAGAAAGTGTGGATGAGAATAGAGGCAAGCAGGATAATTACAAACAATTATGATAGGATGTGAGAAAACCCATGTCCGCATTAAGTCCACTTGTTTTGGTGTCAGAGTCTTATCATTCTGAGCTCAAATGTTTTCCGTTCTTGGGTGCGTTTGAACATTCCATTACATTGCGGATTTTGATTTTTAAATCATTTATGGAATGATCTGGTGAGTGAGAAGTGATGTCCCCTCACAGGTGAGCAGTATCTTCCTTCTTCGTGATGGAGTTATAGAGTGCTGTGCAATCCATTCTGCCTTGAAGTTTTTGGTGGTTTCCCCAATGTAGCATCCTCTGGGCACATCTCTATCTCTATCTTATCCCTCTCTATATATATAAGAACACACCAAACACACAACACACCAACACACACCACACACACACACACCACGAGAAACTGTATTATATACCATATTATATAATCAGATAACTATATCTAATTCGGTATATACTATAGAAAAATGACTGGGGTGTGTGGGTATATATATATATATATAATATACTATATAGATAGATAGATATGATATCTATATATATATATAAGGCTGTGTGTGTGGGCACCCACCTATTCCTTATCCTTCATTCCCCCGCCCACACGACCCTGCTTTTACTGGTCAGCCTCCGCGCCCTTTTTATATCCCCCTGCGTATACCAATAGTCCCTATAACTCCGCCATACCTCTTTCGACTATTAATCCCGTGCCGACCCCCAAAACATGCAACAGTCTCCTAATCTTCTCTCTCCCCCGTTGCCGAGTATCATCCTTATATATCTACAGCTCCCCTTGCATCATCACTCTAATGGTCATTTGAACACACGAACTCCCCTCACTTCCCCCGTGTCGATCATTCTCTCACTACCCACTCTAATCCTCGGACCCTTGAACCCACGTCTACGTCCCCCGTTTGTATATATATATATGTATGGGTATATATATTAATGACTGGTGGTATTATACAGCGGCTCGTGTTGTACGAGAAGCCTCGGTTTCAGGGCAGGCGCTTATGATGCTGTTGGGAAGGTGACAGAGCTGACACTTTCGTTGGCTCGGGGGGGGGAGGAGCAGAGAGAGAGCCCCTGAGGAGCGGCCCAAGAAACTCCTAATTTTCCATATAGGATCCCTGCGACACATGTGGTCAAGAGTTGAGTGTGGGGGGGAGAGAGAAAGGAAAGATGTAAGGGGGGGAGAAAGAGGAGAGAGTCGCTGAAGAGTGAGAATGAGGGACGGAGAGAGGAGAGGGAGAGAGGGGATGTGTGAGGAGGGAGGAGGATGTGTGAGGAGGCAGGAGGGATTGTGTGAGGAGGGAGAGAGGGATGGTCAGGGGGGGAGAGAGGGATGTGTCAGGAGGGGAGAGGGGATGTGTGAGGAGGGAGAGAGGGATGTTGGAAGGGGGAGAGAGAGGGATGGTGAGGGGGAGAGAGGGATGTGCGAGGGGGAGGGAGGGAAAGGGGATGTATGAGGGGGGATGAGAGGGATGGGAGAAGGGGCGAGTTAGAGGAGTACGGGGGAGATAGGAATGTGAGTGGGGGGGGAATGAAAGTTGTGAGGGTGGGCAGAGAGGATTTTGGGGAGAAAAGGTTTCAGGGGAGTATAGGGTGAAGAGGTGTGAGGGGCGTCTTAGGGTGAGAGAGGGAGGTGAGGGGAGTATGGGAGTATAGGGTGAGAGAGAAGAGGGAAGTGTCTGTGAGGGGAGTAGAGCGTGAGGAGGAGGGGCGGGAGAGAGAGGGTCGTGTGAGGGAGTATAGGGTGAAAGGGGTGTGAGGGGAGGAATATGTGTGTTAGGAGAGGGAGGGAGTGGGGGGGTGAAGAGGTAGGGAGGAGAGGGGAGGACTCGTTTAGAGAGGGGTGCGGTGTGTTTTGTAAGTATGTTTGTTTGTTTGCTTTTGTTGTTTGTTGGAATTGTTGGTTTGTAAAGCAGGAGAGGGGAGTGGAGGGCGGTGATTAAGGACAACCTATCTCTGACCTGGGAGCTTCCAGACCAGAAAAATATTTAGCCTCCTTTAAAAAGCATGGCAGCCACCTCTGGGAGGGGGAGGATGAGGAAGGGGGGGGGATGGGTGGAGTACTGGCGGAGTGGGGGCAGCGGGCGGTTCGGCCGACGGGGGAGGACACGAGGGCGGCGAGACCGGGTTTCAGCCACCGAGGTGAGCAGTGGGTGGGGGAGAAACCCCTGTCCTGTCCATCAATACAGGTCCGAAGTCCGGATGCTAGCGAGACTTTACGTGTCGTGGGATCGGGTGGAGAGACGTGGGTGAGGCGAATGGAAGGGGGAGAGCGGGGAGGAGTTTAGTAGAGGGAGGACTGGGACGAGGGTGGGGGATGAGGGGGGGAGAAGAGGGGAAGAGGGGGAGAAAGTGGGGGAGAGGGAGTAAATAGGGGGGGGAGGGAGGGGGGAGGGGAGAGAGTGGTGGGAGAGGGGAGAGTGGGAGAGTGTGGATGGTGATTCCGGCTTTATGCAGAGCTGCGTCCGCAGCAGATAAAGAGCAGTGATATTTATTATGTAGTGTTATTATGGGGTCCCCACGTACCGTGGTTTTACGCTCTCTCTCTCTTCAAGGTTTCCAAGTCCCGAAGATCGTGTCATGTTCAGGTGATGAAAGCGGGAGGGCAAGAAGCGTGAGTTTGTTGCGGGGCCCCAGACGCCGTTTTATATGGAAGCATCAATCAAGAACGAGCTCCGCATCGTTTGTACATGCGCCTGTGAGGGAGGAGACGAGGAGGGACGGGAGACGGGAAGAGGATAGGAGGATGGTTAGGGGAGTTTTTTACCACTTAAGTGATACTGTACACATTTCCTGTCTGTTATTCACACACTGTGATATTACCCCGGGTCTGTTCATTTACACCCATTGTGATATATACCCCGGGTCTGTTATTACAACCCATGTGATATACCCCGGGTCTGTATACACCCATGTGATATATACCCCGGGTCTGTTATTACACCCATGTGATATATACACGGGTCTGTTATTAAACCCATGTGATTATATACCACCCTTTGTCTGTTATTACCTTGGGATGTGATATATACACAGCTGTATTCCCTTGTGTGAATATATACACCAGCTGTATTACCCTCACATGTGATTATACACCTGTCCTGTTAGCTTACCCTTGTGTGATATATACACCCCTGTCTGTCCCAGTTTGGCTGTATACAGTCATCCTTTCTTTGAGGGGAATCCATAGACTGGAGCCCGAGGGTCACCCAAATGAGCCTGGGGTGGGAGGAACCCCACGTCGGCTCCCTGCAGTATGGTGGAAGTGGTAAGGTGTGCAATTGGCGCATGCGCGCTGAGCTAATGGACTTTCTCACACAGCACTCTTCTCTAACTGATCATACCCGTTTCTCACCCTCTCCGCCCCCCATCCCCTCAACTCCATCATCTCCCCCCTCCTACGCCAGAGCTGTTTCTTTCCCTCCTCAAGCCCCTTCGCCCCCTATCCCTTCCCTCCTCTCATTACCCCCTATCTCCTTCCCCTCTCTCCCTTCTCTCGCCCTTCCTCCCCGTCTCATCCACCCATATCACTCATCTCTCCTTTCCTGCTCCTCTTTTCATTCCTATCCTCTCCTTCCCGTACTCTTTCCCCAGCCTATCTCGGATTCCCCCTCCCCCTTTCTACTCCTCCCCCTTCCTATCAAACCCACCCCCCTCTCCCCAACTTCCTCTTGAATCCCTCTCTTCATCAATCTAACCCCTTTCCCTGTTCACCTTTCCCCCCTCTCCCCTTTCCACCTTGCCCATATATCCCATCTCATCTCTCCCCTATCCCTTTCTCCTTTTCCTTCTCCCCCCCCCCTTTGCCTCTCCCACCCTTTGCCCTCCTCCCTGGTGGCCTCTTCTGTCTGGTCTGTTCCCTGCCCTTTTCTCTCTTTTGACCTTTACTTGTTTCTTATCCTCAGGGGGACCCCACTGTGGAGAAACCCAATGAACCAAGTTGAGTATGACCGCAGAGTAGGGGTTTGATTGAGTGAGGAGAGTGTGCAACAGAGGTGTACAGGTGAGCAGAAGACTCTGTGTGGGGTCAGTCATGACGCCTGGGCAGAGATGCTGTTGTTAGTGGTTCAGTTGTCTGCATCGGATGAAGTGTGGATTGTGCATAGAGGATGCAGTGTGGTGGTGTGTGCATAGAGGAGTAGAGTGGTGTTGCATAGAGGTTGTAGTGTTGTGCACAGAGGATACGGTGAAGTATGGTACAGTGGATGGAAGTTTGCTACAGGGATCGTATGCAGAGTCTGGCAGAGGATGCGTGCGTGGTGGTACAGGGGATGCACTATATGTGCATCAGGGCAGTGTGTTTAGTGTGCACAGGGATGCAGTGCAGTGTGGTACAGTGGATGCAGTGTCTTTGCAACGCGATTAGTATGGTTTAGGGGTGCCCGAGTATGGCAGTGTAGTGTGGTGCACAGTAGGGTGTGTGTGTAGTGTGTGCACAGAGTATGGTCGGCCCAAGCCACACCGCATAGATGCGTAGGTACAGGCAGGTAACTCACCTCAATACATATATCAGCAAGGAACCTTTTCCCCCTTACCTTCAGGCTGCAGACCACCGTTTGCCAGGCAACCAATAGAGCTTCTAGTAATTTCCTGAGGGGAGATTGGAACGTTAGTTTTGTTTAGCTGACAGGACGTCTAGGCAGTTTAGGATGTTTGGGAGTTAGTGAGTTGGAAGCTGGACACTGAAGGGGTCTGGGTGTGAGTGTGCAGGTGCCTGGACCATCGCACTAGGCCAGAGACCAAGCTAGGCACAATCCCCTCGGTTGTGGCTGCTACGGGAAGGCCATAGATAGGGATACTGCCCTGTAGCTTGTAGTGGGGACCCAGCAGGACAACAGCGGCATCCTGGCCCTTGGTGGTTTTGGGACCAGACCATCCCAGAAGAGACTACCCTTGAGTGGAACCCCACGCGTGGGAACCACCCCACGTGGAGGCGGAAGGCCGAAGTTGTGGATCATCGTTGGGTCCGTGTACCCACGCCAGGCATGCAGTGCGCCCGGATGTGGATGCACCCGCAGGTCCCCCACACAGTGGTGTAGAGTGACAAGGGAGCGGGACACCATGCCATGTAAAGAGCAGAGATCACAAAATAGTACATACTTTGTAAAGCCACAAAAATTATATACCTATGAAAAATTCTTGCAAAGATATACTCACCACAGCAGACGTGAGTAAAGGCATTTCCACATAAAGTGTACACGAACAGTAGTCCCCACGTAGAGGGGCGTTCTGAGGACCAGGATGGAGGAACATGGGGTGCACTACACAGAGAACAAGACACACCATAGGCCGAATGTGCAACAATTTAATGAATTAAAAAAACACTTCACAAGTGCCCACTTACAACAGTAACGATAATAAACAGCAATACAGAATCAGAGGTACAGGCAATGATGATCTCACCGCCCCTCCTCTCCAGGGAATCACGATTAGGTTGAATGGAGGCGCTTTCCGCCACAGGTGCGTCCTAATGCCGAGAAAGCAACAAACAGCTCGGCGTCTCTCCTCCACGTGTCTGGTATCTGCTTTCGATTCGACGCGTTTCGCTAGAGAATAGTCTTCGTCGGAATCTGGCACCCTTCATCCTACCACTTGCTCTTAATAAATCAATTCGTCTTCACTTGGTGGTGTATAATTGTCTCAGTGACGTGGGAATTGATGCGTTACAGCAGCCTGTGACCACAGTCACCCTGTACACATGATCACAAAGCCTATCCAAGATGGCCGCCGTCGGGCAAAACTTACAAACACCTGTATAACTTTATCAGCCAATTGCGTAGACACAGTGTTGGAAATGGACAACAGGTCACAAACCCTCTTAAATTGAGTAGTCGCAAAGAAAAGACATTGCATACAGTTAAAATATTTACCGCCAAAATATACCCAAAAATAATGTTAATAACAATACTGTAAAAATGAATTCTGAGAGTACATTTTGAAAGAATATAAACATACTTAAAAAATACATACAAATTTGAACTATTGCTAACGTTTGAGATTTTGAATGGTACCTCTAATACGTTAATTACAAAATAAAAAATAAGAATAATATTTTCAATAAAAATAGAAAGAAAATAAATAAATAAAGACTCTCTAATTGAGCTTACTAATTCTAATTGCTATGCTTGAAATCCAACCAGGCAGCATGTATTGAAATAAAGAGAACGAGTTAGCAAGCACTTGTATACTTAGAAAATATCTTATAAAAGGGCACAAAATGACATTTTAAACATTAAGAAAAATCTACAAAATCCACTATCATTTCGGGTGATGATATCATGGTCCAAAAGCGTAAAAGTAAAAAAAAGCAAGGAGTAATTTTTGGGACAATACCAACTACCAACAGTAGTCTATTATTTGAAATTAAATTTTTTAATAGGTGGTCTGGAAAAAAATATTAGTAATTGCTTTTTGAATATATAAGATCTCCCAGTCATATCATTGAAAGCAACTACATACCTTAGTGAATCCGATATGTATCAAACGTACAGGTAAAGCAAAAAAAGCCTAAAAAACCGCAATGAAACATGGTACATTCACCATCTTACACTCATGGTTTCAATCCATTACAAAACTCAGTAAAGAAAAAGTAATACAAATTATAATGAAAAAAGATATAATCACCCTAAGAAAGCACATCAAATCAGCATTGAGACCTAACGATCGAGTTTTTAATTATAAATCCAGTGTGTTTCTCTCTTTGTGTTCTGTCTCCCTGTTCACCGCACCTCCTGTGTAACATTTCAATCCCTTTATATTTCAAGCTATTGGGATCTGATGGTGACACAGTCATAATGTCGATATACACTGTGTGTGTGGAAGTTTTCTTCTGATGTTACCCAGGTGTTCTCAAATTCTCACTTTGAGAGGTCGTGTGTGTCTTCCCTATGTTTGGGGTGCCGCATGGGCACTCCAGTACATACATGACAATTCTGTAAGACACCCTGATATGGATGTCAATGTCAAAACTTTCTCCTGTGACATTTGACCGAAAGGACCTGTTAGTTGTATCTTTATTCTTCAGGCCTTACATAAGGACAGCCAAAAAGCCTTTGATCGGTCTCAACCAATTCTCATTAGGGATCTTCTTTCTCTCTATCGAGGCACTGGGAGCTAATTGATCTTCAGATTTTTACTTTTCCTATATATAACTTGAGGCATATCAGGTACGATTTCTTTCAAGTCACTGGATCATTCTTCACTAGATGCCAGTGCTTTCTTATTATTTTCCTTATATTGACTGTTCTCTGACTAATTAGTAAGAAAGGCCCAATCTAAATGTGTCTTTTGGGCTGGGAATGTATCCCCTTTCGCTCTGGGTTTTTAAAAGTTTTTCTGTCCAATAGTTTGGTTTTTACGAATGGCCTCATCTAGTTCTCTTTGTTTTAATATTCTCGTTCTTACAAAACTTTTTTGTCAGAATTTCAGACTGTGACTCAAATCCTCCTTATTCGTCGCAATTTCCGTTTAAGCCGCGATATTGTCCAATGGGACATTGTCAACCCAATGGGGTGATGATGGCAATTAGATATTAGTGTGAATTGTTAGTTCCACAGGTTTAAAATACATGCGACTCTTCAAATATATCTTCCACAAAGATGGTTAAATCTAAAAAATCAATAGAATGTGTGCTATACTAAGGATGAAATTCAGATTGGCATTGTTATTATTAATGTAGACCATAAATCCTTCAGTGCAGCATCGCTACCTTATACTAATAAAGGCATCATCGATGTAGCGCCGCCACAGACCAAGCTCACGCCGAGCCCGGTGGTAGGACCATATGTAATCGTCCTCCCGATGCCCATAAATAAATGGCATAGCTCTGGCCGAACTTGGTACCCATGGCGGTGCCACATCTTGGAAATACTGACCATTAAAATTAAAATAGTTATGGTCAAGGATAAACTGTATCCTCCAATAGAAACTCTAACTGATCAGTCATCATGTCTGAATTTGATTCTAACACTTTTCTTATGGCTGCACACCTGCACATGCCCCATTGACGTGTACAGGGAAGTGACATCGCACGTCATAACATGTATCCATCGTCCACCCTGAATCGTCAGGATTTTAATAACGCCAGTGGTGTCCTTAAGATATGACCTTAATCCAACTACATATTTTGGTTAAACATGGTCAATGTACTCAGAAGAAATTCTGGGTAACGACCCATCCCTGAGATTATAGGGCGGCCAAGAGGGTGAGTCAAGGATTTGTGCACTTTCGCAAAAAGATAAAAGGCAGCCTGGGGTTACTAATAGACAAAAAGTCAAATTCTCTTTTGTTGTAGTGTGTGCACTGAGGATGTAGTGTGGTACAGTCTGTGCACAGAGGATACAGTGTGATACAGGTACAGTGTGTGCACAGAGGCTGTATAGTGTGGTACAGTGTGCACAGAGATGACAGTGTGTACGGGTGTGTGTACAAGAGGGCAGCTTGGTACCAGTGTGTGCACAGAGGATGCAGTGTGGTACAGAGTGCACAGAGGATGCAGTGTGGCACAGTGTGCACAGAGGATGCAGTGTGGCACAGTGTGTGCACGTAGGATGCGTGTGATACAGGTACAGTGTGGCACAGAGGATGCAGTGTGATACAGTGGTGCACAGAGGATGCAGTGTGGCACAGTGTGTGCACAGAGGGTGCAGTGCAGTGTGGTACAGTGTGTGCACAGAGGATGCAGTGTGGCACAGTGGCACAGTGTGCACAGCAGAGGATGTAAGTGTGGCACAAGGTGTGCACAGTAGGAGCAGTTCGTGCTGAACAGGTACAGTGTGTGCCAGAGGATGCGTGCGATCACAGTGTGTGCAGAGGATGCAGTGTGCACGGGTGCACAGAGGGTGCAGTGCAGTGTGGTATAGTGTGTGCACAGAGAGTGCAGTGTGTGCACAGAGGATGCAGAGCGATGTGTGCCCCTCTCTTCCTGCAGCTCGTCATGTACCAGCTCCCCGGGTTCGAGGGTCACAGCTGGGAGGTGAACAGAGACCTTCATATCCTGCAGGGGGAGCTGAACTCACAGGGGAAGTGTCTGACTTCCGTGGGGTCGCTGCGGGTCCTGGGAGGATGGTGAGTATCGAGGGGAGGAGCTGTGATATAGGGTACGCAGTGCTAGTAACCCCTTCAGTGCCGGGGGCTGCAATGTAATAGGTCAAAACTATGCCTTCCTTTCTCATTCCTCATTCCCTTTTCCTCGATCGGGTCTTGTCTTCCCCCGCCTCTCCCACTTACTCTACTCTATAACTGTTCTCTGCTCGCCGTAACTCCCGGCCTCCCCCGTACCACACGCCTCATCAGCCCGCTACCACCCCTCCGCGTCTCCCCGTCTCGCCACGTCACACGCTCGTCGCAGCCCTTCCGCCTCTCCGCCCCGCCCGTCCCTCCCCGCCCCCCCATCCGCACGTCTGCTCCCGCGCCCCGAGACTCCCCCACTTGCCCCCGCACCCTCTTCCCGTCTTCATCTTCACCTCTCACTCCATCTCGGCCCTCGACTCAGTCGTACGTCCAACACTACAACTCGTCCTCCGATCGTGCGCTGCCCCCTGGTCTCGCCTTTCGGGTTCGCTACCCGGTGCGACCATGCAATTCCCCCCTTATTATCATCCCCTCCTCTTCTCCCTCCTTTCACCCTCCCTCGCCCGCCTCCTCCTCCTCGTCCCCACATCTCCCCCCCCTCTCTCTCCTCCTCCCCCCTGCACCCTGGACCTCACCTCTTCTTCTCCGACCTCTCCCCCCACTGTCTCCCCATGGCTGCAGTTGGGTGCCGGGTATGAACATGAGGTTTCCGGGGTCACCGTATACGCTGAAGGAGGGGGAGTCCGAGGACTGGACCAATGGGGGGCGTGGGCACTGAGGAGCTGGATCCCTCCGCCTCATCGCAACGTGATGGGGATACTTTTATCTGTGTATAGGCCGGTCAGGGGGTAAAGTTTTGATTAACCTCTCTGCAACGCTAGATTTGACTAGGTGGCTTATCGCTCAAAATAGTGACACTTCTGGTGCGCAGGTAAGCGACGCGTGAGACAAGCCTAACACCTCTGCTCCGCTCCATGCTGTTCTCCTCCCTCTTTGGTCCCTGGCTCTTGGTCAGGTGTCAGGCTCTGTATCGTGCTACATCGATGTGAATTACCCAGCAGCGGCCTAATCAGGGTAGAGGAAGCTGCCCAGCCCTAGGCAATAGGTCGTTGCTCCTCTCTCCCTCGCTCTGCTCAGGGAATCGCCGCGCCCCAACAGTGTCTCAGGTCACTATGTCCATGAGTAGATACGCGGTATAACATACTCGCAGATATATACCTACACAACATACTGGTCCGTAGAGGTATACGTCTAGCACACCATACATGTCCAGAGAGGTATACCGCTATACCCACATACATGTCCATGAGCGAGGTAATACCGCTATACGACACATACATGTCCAGAGAGTAATCCGCTATAATGCAGCACATACATGTCTCAATAGGAGTAATACCGCTAACACCATCATGTCCAGAGAGT
>WSYH01013754.1:0-16637 GCA_036426205.1 Ascaphus truei | reverse complement strand
ATTGTAGTACATATTCACATCCCTCTGCTTCATAATGTGTGATTTAATACATAGTCTACGTTAGATATAGTGCAATTGGATTAGTTCTTCAAATATTCTGGTATCTAATTGTTTCGCGACATGCCCTTGGCAGTTTCACACGCATCTTTTTTTAAAAGACCTTGTTGAATTGGTCTAGCCAGCAGCTCTTGTATTTGGGGGTTAAAAACTCGGTCCACAGTTTTGTTTATATTGGGCTTTAGAATAAATAACCAGCGGGTATCTTCCGATTATTTTCTTAAAGGTCATTCTTCTTTTAAATGTTGCCAATGCTTGTTTTAAAATCACCTTCTATTTGTGTTAAATTTGTGCTATACTGGGTTGATAAAGGAATAAATATAAAAACTTCATCTATGTTTTTGGCTTTGTTTCTTTTATAGACTAACATGTCTGTCGTCTACCTGCCTGCTATTTTGTGTGCTTTGTCGATATTACTGTATGGTTATATTCTGGTAACCTAATAAGTGGATAATGCATGTTTAAATTGGAGTTTAATAACATTACAAGTGAAATGAGAGAAACCAGATTCGAAGAGTTAACTTGACGAATCTACAGGATATATGACTGCTGTTTTGACCCTGCGCTTGCATACGGCACTGTGGAAGGATTGGCGAAACGCGTTTGACGTTTTTTGGACTACTGCAAAACACCGTAGTGAGGAGTTATTTCCCGTTCTTCGGCTCAAGCATTCGCAGCTCGCTTGCGCATTGCGCACGCGGCAACGGAGCAGGGAGCTGTAAAACTGTGTATGCAGAGGGATAGGGGCCGAAGGAGGACATAGCCTGTGCACGGGCTTTGGACATTCTCCGCACAGCCACCTACACTGAAACAAACACAGCGATCATCTGCCAACAGGGACAACAAGAAAAACACCCCAACCAGGACAGGGCGAGCTGTGGAGTCTTGGCGGGCATATCCTCTCTATGCTTGAAATAGCGGACGTTGTAAGTGTTAAATCTCTGTTTTTCAACTGTGTTAATAATTTTATTGCACTATTTTTCCTTGTATTTTTTTGCTAAGGAGGCTTACCAGGAGGCTCTTTCCTCACCCTAAACCAACCCAGTCATAAAAAGGGAGAGTAAAACAGCCAAGAATCCAGAATTGATGTGAGTGTGTCCTCGCATACAGCATAATTTTAAGTATCCGTCATCCCCCATTGATCTTCCCACCACCACCTTATTTTAAACGAAGAGAGAGCTGTGTATAACCACTGTGCGTTCCCTCCTGTTGGTCCCCTCTAGGCGAAGGAGGTAGGGGATGAGGACGCCTATCCCTCCCACTCCTTAAACGTAGTGGAGCCACAATCAAGAACAGAATAACGCGCCAGAGGACCCCTTCTTTCTAACAGTATCTATACAGAGGTTGGTGAATCACCTCTGAGAGACTCAGGCTGCGGAACTGTATTGTGTAAAGACTGAAGCTACATATTGAACAGTAGGATAACCCACTTTTGGCGCAACTTTCTCTCTTTTTCTATCATTGTTTGTGTATTCATTTTAAGTTTGCAGCCTTTAGTATCCTATAATATGGAGAAAGCATCATTATTCTATACCAGATCACATAGAGTTTCCATCCTAGAAGATGTTTTTGATACCTCACTAGGAGAGGAAATGATTACGAGAGATTAAATTTTAGAGAGTCCTGGTTTAGATGAGGACAAAATGTTCTTTAATTTCAACATTTAGAAAAACTTCTGACAGAAGAAATTAAAGTATGTTGGGAACTGGCCGCAATTGAAAAATACATAGCGAAAGCCAGAATACCCAGGGGGTTACGTTTATATAAAAATCCAACATTAGAACTAGATAACCCCATATTTACTACAGAGTGGAACAGGATATTAGATAACTGTTCTTTTGAACTGATGCGGTTCATCACAATAACTAGGGGGGAAACACTAAAAAGGATTGACAAACAGATTAATGAGACCCAAAGAAATTTAGAGGCATATGAACAACATGAAGAATTCAACCATTGTGAGATAGAAATTAAAGATAGACTAGATAAGATAGAAGAAACAACGAAAGATACTAAGAGGGCCAAATTTTTAAGGGATAAGCAAGATTACACAGAGAATAAATATAGAGATTATAAGACCAAAGATAAGAGCAACAGGGTAGCAGCACAACATAAAGAAAGAAGCCACTCAAGAACACTAGAAACAAGAGAGAAAAGAGAGAGAAGCAAATCAGTAAGAAAACAGAAACCAGATCTTACAGAAAAAGAACGAGAAAAAGGGAGAGATGGACATAGATATGTACATACAAATAACCGTAAGGATAATAGAGACCATTTTAGGGACAACACAAACCACAGTAGATACACAGATTGGAAATTAACTAACAATAATAGAAAATATGGAGGGAACTCTAGACCCTATAGAGAAAAAGAATACTATACCAGAGAAAATAGAGACATAACCTCGAGAGAACACCGGTATAGAAAAGACAGAGGCTATGAGGGGAACATGCAATTTGAGAGAAGAGATGGTGAAAGGTATAGATCACCATGGAGAAATGGTAATCAATACCAAAAAAGAGAACCCCCTTTTCAAGAGCAAAGGAGAGGATGGGAGCGAGACAGAGAGCCAGAGGGCTACTACCCACGGATGTGGAGAGCTCACTCAGGAGTGACATCCAGGGAAGGAAGAGATGGAGGAAGAAGAGAGGCTGTAGAGGGGGGAAGGAGAGAACAACAAAGATAGACAAACCCATTATTAAATCAGGAATATTTAACCTCAGTAAACATGTTTTGAGTAAAGAAGAAGAGGGCATACTAAATAGAGGCCTAAACTTTGCTCCCACAAATAGGGCTTCCGCATTCCAAACATTTATGGACGCCCAGAAATATGTACGGAGACTGACCTTAAAAAGGTATTTTGAAAAAACGAAAAATGACTACAGAGATACAGTTCCACCAAATATAGAGGATACAGCTAATCATTATACGCATACGTCTTTAAAAAACCCTTCATCCTTCTATCCAAGTTTCTGTAAGGGTCCCTATTTAGAGACCTTTCAGAAATTGGTGGAAGAAGATTTAAAAACAATAGGGCATAAAAAAACCAAAACAAGACCAAACTTCTCAAAAAAGGAAAGAGCAGTTCTGGATGAATTAGCTGATAATAAAGAGTTGGTAATCAAACCAGCAGATAAGGGAGGTGGGGTGGTGATTTTAAACACTGTAGATTATATAAAAGAGGCAGAACGCTTATTGGGGGATACTACTACATATGTGAAGTTAAAAACAAACCCAATTGCACTTTATACTAAAGAATTAACAAAATTGCTAGATGAAGGCCTGGAGAAAGGAATTCTCCTTAAAAAAGAATATGACTTTATAACAACCAAAAATCCAAGAATACCGGTCTTCTATTACCTGCCAAAACTTCACAAATCTTTAACCAACCCCCCAGGAAGACCCATAATATCTGAGATTGGTTCCCTAACTCAAAATTTCTCGACTTACATAGATACCCTTCTGCAACCTGCGGTCAATAAGTTACCTTCGCACTTAAAGGACACGACCCAGGTGATACAATCACTGGACAGGATAGAATGGCAATCAGATTATATACTTGCTACATGTGACATTACATCTCTGTACACATGCATAGACCATGCCCAGGGATGTGAAGCTACATTGTATTGCCTAGAGAAGTATTTAGAATTAGAAGAAATACAGAAAAAAAATTTAATTGATGGAATTGGTTTTATCCTTAATCATAACACTTTCTGATTTGAGGGCAACTACTTTCTGCAAACGAGAGGGACCGCAATGGGCACCAGGTTTGCCCCTAGCTACGCCAACCTTTTTCTTGGCTGGTGGGAAGATCAAGTAATCTGGCCCAACAAGATATGGGAGGCAAACCTGGTGCTCTATAAACGCTATATAGATGACATCATCATCATATGGAAAGGCGACCCCGAATCACTACATACCTTTTTTACCACTATTAATATTAATAATTTGAATTTAAATTTCACCCATAATTCGAGTATTTCTAAGGTTATATTTTTAGATTTGGAGGTTTTTATTGATAAAGGTACTATTAATACCAAAACACATTTTAAAACAGTAAACTGTAATAATTTTATCAAGGCCAACAGTTGCCATAAGAGGAATTGGCTGGAGAACGTCCCCTACGGCGAGTTTAGACGCTTAAAGCGTAACTGCACAAAACATAGTGACTTTGAACAACAAACAATCCCGATGAAGAATAAGTTCCTGTAGAAACAATATAATATTCATACAATTGATAAAGCACTTAAAAAGGTAGGGGAGATAGACAGACAGGACATGTTAGTTTATAAAGAAAAAAAGCCAAAAAATAAGGATGATGTTTTTATTCCTTTTATCACACCATATAGCACAAACTCTAAACAAATAGAAGGAGTTTTAAACAAGCATTGGCACATTTTAAAAGAAGATGACCTTTTAAAAGAAATAATCGGAGATAAACCAGCGGTTATTTATTCTAAAGCACCAAATATCAAACAAAAACTTGTACCGAGTTTTTTACCCCCAAAGACCAAGAGCTGCTGGTTAGATCAACTAACAAAGGGCTTTAAAAGATGCTTAAACTGCAAGGCATGCGGAAACAATAGAGTACCAAATATTAGAATAACTTCCTTTAATTGCACTATATCTAGTCTAGACTATGTTATTAAATCACACATTACATGCGATAGGGGCTGGTCCGCAGCACAGAGGCCAAGTGATAGGAGTGAGCCACAGACAAAACACAGAACAGAAAGGTCATTACTGTCAAAGCTCACAACTCATAGTGACAACTAGAAGTACTAAGTGTCAAATGCCTTCCTTTGTCCCCATGGGTCTTCGATCGCTCTATACAATTAAGGACATGAATTGTTTGCCAACAGTTGTTCTTGCTAAGCACTCAACGGAGAGAAGACAGGTAACGGTCTACAAGAGGAACAGTATCCATCACAGAATCGGAACATCCCATAACCTGGTTGGTCTATTCGATAAACCCAAAAAAAATCCAGGCAGGCCCATTACCTGTTACAGCCACCAATTTGATTCTCACCCCACCCAAGACTCGTGCTCAAAGTAGCTACTTTCCTCATCTTGTAACGCAAGATTTGAAGAATGGAACAACAAAAAGGGTAAAACCACTTCATCAAAAAACCAGAAGGCACTCAAGGACTCCAATATCAAGAGAGTTTACCATTAAAAACTGGCGGACATAAGGTGGTAACCTTGTGTTGTTGGACAAATAACAGGTATGTGGGTGAGAACCTAGACTCCCTGTTGTACAAACGGTGTTTACAATTCTTGAATGGAGCCGACTGAAGTCTTTCAAAAGAAACTAGAAACCATTCTAGCTCATGGCCTATATATGAAGTCTTAACAAAACAGGAAAAAGATTTCATTCATATGCAGAACAAACCCAGTACAGCCACCTGTTATAGTATACCAAAAATACACAAAACATACGACCCACCAGAGCCACCCCATATAACGGGAATTGGGGGGTCTTTGACAGAGAACTCTAGCAAATATGTTGATAATCCTGAGAAATTTTGTTATCCAGTCTTCCCTCATACGTCCCGACACCATGACGTCTTAAAACATCTGGAAGGCATACAATAGTCAAGAAAACCTTGGTCAGCTTCTATATTGAAATCACTCTCTACGCGTATCAACACGACATAGGCCTATGGGCTATGAAACACTTTCTATCATCAACAGAAATTTGCTCTTTATACAGAAACGAATGGGCCTTGCAGAGAGCAGGCGATTTTAAAATGGGCAAATTATTAAAAAGAGCTTTTTTTGGAGAGTTTATCCCATATCAGAAAATGCGAATTCTGATGTTTTAAAACCTGATTCGTGTGGCGAGTTTAAATGGGCTAGATGCGCGCTCAGAAATGTGTTAACAATTCGCGCCTTTTTTTTTCCCCTTTGCAATGGCCGCGAGCGGTTTTTTTTTGGCGAGCAAAACGGAGACCCATCGCGCCATTTTTAGTGGCGCGAACAGCCGCTGTGCCGTTCCCTCCGCCTCTCTGATACGGATATTTTTATAACTTGCGAGATTGAGGTTCTCGCCGCCGCGAAGGCGAGTTTTACAAGATAGAAAGAAAAATTGGCGCTTTTTTCGGAAACTCGCCATTTCTCTGCTGTCTTTCTTCTGTTCTGCGCGATTTCTCCCACAAAATGGCGAATTTGAAATAGCGCTGCTCTCTGCAGGCACCAATGACTTGGCTACACTCCTCATTTATCCTGAACACAATATTTTCTTTTTAATTGCAAGTATTATCTGCAACCAGGGACAGCCATGGGCACTACTTGTGCCCTACATATCGCTAACATCTACCTACCTAGGATGGTGGGAAGAGGTTAGCGTATTTTCAGAGGCCATGGTACATACCATACCACATGACTCTGCTGGCTTCGGTATATAGACGACATCATGCTGCTCTTGAAGTGTAGTATACGGACTAACCCTTTCTATTCTCCCTGAACTCCAATAATTCACAATCTAGATTAACTTCAAGATCAGCAGTTGAGTATTTCATTCTTTGATCTACTATCACAAAACCGAAGAGGCTAATCGTCCCCCTGAATTACAAAAAGAAACTCTCTTACTACGTCCTGCAGACAGCCCCACCCAAAATCCCTTTAGCCGGGTATCCCTACGGGCGTACCACGCATAAGAAGGAACTGCTCTGACAAGAAACTTTAAACACAGCAAGAATGACACAATTTTCTGGCACGTGGATACTCTAACAACCAACTCAAAAAGGCTTACCATAGGGCCTTTAAACCCCCACGACAGACTTCGCAGTATAAAGCCCAAAACGGAGACCAAGGAGATAACGGTGCATCAGCACGTATATGGCCAGTGGCAATGACAATCACCTCAACCGATACTCCCAAAATATGGTCTGAACCTCACATGACGGGACCCTGAATAAAGTCCCTGAAATCCATCCGTCATTGTAGATACGATCCAGGAATATCCGAGACCACCTGGTGTCACAGCCACTCACGAGAAATAAAACCAAAAACTTGGCTGTCGCCTGAAGGCTTTTTTCAGTGCCACCACTGCAAGCCTTTAATTCATGAAAGAGGGTTCACTTTACAACACACAGAAACCAAACGTACCCATCAAAACCTTCATAAACTGTAAAACCCACAGGATTCATTTATCTGATCAGCTGCCCTGTGGCCCTGAAATATGTGGTAAACTAAGGCGGAGCGGGAACTGAGAACAATTCCTTGAACATTGGGCTCCATCCGCCACTCTGCAATCCCCGTCTCCAGACGTCATATTGTAATAATGGCGACAACATACCCTCACTTTCAGGGCATGACCAATTCAACCATACGAAAGGGCAATTGGGTAAAACAACTATCGTGTGGGCAATGTTGGATTTATCTATCACACTCATTATCCACGGCCTCATGAAGTTTTGTTTATACACAAAAACAAACCTTTCTGTCATTACTATTACGGATGTCATTAGCATTATGGTACAGTTACCAAAAAAAACATCCTCGGACTCACTTCCCCTTAATATTACCCTTGCAGAAACTTCAAACTTCAGCATCCTTTTATGGATCTCTATAGAGCATTAAGATCCTAGCCTCTTCTCGATCATTAAGTATTATTGCTTATACGATATAGACGTCAAACTTTCCACAATCATTCAGATCTTTCAACCGCCATTACTTCTGCTTAAAATAATCTTTGCAGCTCTGATGGGTCTCTGGTAATTTTAACCGTTCATTAAGGATCATCACTCACTTATGTCATTGGATTTTGGTCCTCCCTCGACATTTCACTCATCTGCAAGCTTCAGTCACTCGCACCCCCACACCATGGGAAAGCGTCTCACCGTTGCTAAGGGCACGAATACGTATAAGGGGGCCGCAAGACGTGCAAGCCCCCCAGAAGAAGTCCTTTAAAGGGCGACGTACAACGTAACGTCGGTCTACATGCAATTGTGGCCATTAATTTTTTAATAGTTCTCCTAATACATCTCATACTTCTACTTAGGGCCTATAACTTATATCACACGCGTTCTCTACCTCACGATAGAAAGGAAATTAGAAGAAGGTACGAAGAGACGGTGATGGCGGATGAAGGAAGGTGTGAAGGTACAGAAGCTCGCCCCAGGGCGGCAACATCCCACTGACTGTACTAAGTCACAGTTTTATGACGGTGTACCGCTCGGCTAGAGCTGGACACGTCTGCATTTTTTTTCTCAAAACAAACGTTTTACCACGTGCACAGATGCGCAATACTTTGCCTGGGTTTCACTTTTCAGAGTGCCTCGCACATACGACCCCCGATGTGAAGTGTTTGAGGTCTATAATACGTTACACTTATATACCTCTGGCCGCAGTAATTGATCGCTCCATTGCACAGTAATATACGATCACACCGATACACCAACACGATTCCGCTGGCACGTACGTTGGTCTTTATTATTGGCAACTATAGCCGCAGTGTCCCTATACATTGTTTCTCAGGGCTTTACAACGAAGTATACAAGTTCATTACATGACTTTGATATAAAGAGAGAAAGTGCGCCAAAATGGGTTGATCCTACTGTTCCATATGTACTTCCGTCCTGACACAATACGTTCCGCAGCCTTAGTCCTCAGAGGTGATTCACCAACCTATGTATAGATACTTTAGAAAGCCAGGTCCTCTTGGCTCGTTTCTGATGTGCGCCACGCGTTAAAGCATATAAAAATAAAGAAGAGAATGAGGGACCACAGTGAGGGAACAGCCACAGTGGTTATACCAGCTCTTCTTTAAATAAGGGGGTTGTGGAAGATCACTGGGGGATGAAGGATAATAAAAAATATGCTGTAAGAGAGAGAACACCTCACATCAAATGTCGATTCTTGAGCTGTTGTACTCTCCTCTTTTTAGACTGGTTGTTTAGGTGAGGAAAGCCTCCTGTCGGTATCCTCTTAACAAAAAATAAAGGGAAAAATATTGCATAAAATATTAACAGTTGAAAAAAGGAGATTTAACACCTTACAAGCGCGTAATTTCAAGCATAAGAATATGCCGCCAACTCCACAGCGCGTCCCTTCCTGGGTTGGGGTTTTGCTGGCGGGTTCCCTGTTGGCAGATGATTCCTGTGTTTTCTCATGTAGGTGGCTGTTGCTGATAAGCCCAAAAGCGCCGTGCCCAGGCTATGGTCCTCCTCCGGCCACCTATGCCCTCTGCATACACAGTTTACATCTACCTGCTGCTCCTTGCGCGTAGCGCATGCGCAGACCGTCGATGCTGAGCAAACACCGGAATCAACTCCTCACTACGGTGGCATTCGTGGCCAAAAACGTCAAACCGTTTCCCAATGCTTCCTCAGTACGTATGCAACGCAGGGTCACAGCTCGAGTCTATATATCCTGTAGATTCGTCAAGTTTAACTCTTAGAATGCTGGTTTCTCTCATGTCACGTGTGATGTTATTAAAATAAACTCAATTAAACAGCTTTATACACTTATTAAAGGTAACACAGATATAACAAGTAAGTATACTAAAAAGCACACAAAATTCAACATATTTAAAAACCATGGCTATCCTAAAAACTTTATTGATTGACAATCCTCTGTATATATAATAGATAAATACTTAAAATGAGAAAAAAACGGGGCACACTTGAGGGGGGGGGTGAATTTAACCTCATGAAAGATTTTTAAATTGTCATTAAATATATATTCAGTTATGTTTTTTAAATGGTTGGTTCGACCTTAAAATCAAGATACTCTTAGAAGAGGTTATTCCTTTTTTTAAGGTGTGGGTATTATAAATGAGGGGATAAGATATTACGTTAAACCCTATAAACCATGGCTCATAGGAGGGATAGATAAAAAACTAGTGGATTGCCTCATTCACATAAACGTTATTGCATCAAACCATCCAGCAAATATACCCATCATATCCTCTATGTTGAGATTAAGAATACTTTAAATCCTATGCCAAGTTAATTTTACTTAATGGAGGTATCACTAGCTTGTCTACTAATTAATAACGGTAACAATTTTTAAATTAGTCAATGATGGTTATTGGAGAAAAGCAGTATACACCCCATGTCTAGATTTAACCCCCTTGGGTGTCCATGTTTTGAAGGTGGAAAATCCACAAGATTCTCTTTATTTATTTTTCTTTATGTATTCTCTCCCCCCACGGTTTTACTAGTTCAATGCCAAAGATTTTAGACAGGAATATTCTGGTTATGTTTTATTTTTATAGTGGTTTGAGACACTGTGGGTCCTAACCATGCATAAATATTTCTTTGTTGCTCTCTCCACTCTTGTTTTAAGTTTCTAATTGTCCTACCTACATACTGCAGGTTGCACTACCTTGTAGTACATAGTCACCGTGTCTAATCGCATTAATGTTGATTTTAATACATATCTAGACTAGATAAGTTGCCAATTAAAGGAATTTCTTACTAATATTTGGTATCTATGTTTCCGCACATGCCTTGCATTTAAGCATCTTTTTTTTAAAAGCCCTTTGGTTCGTTGATCTAACCAGCAGTCTCTGTCTTTGGGGTTTAAAAACTCGGTCACAGTTTTGTGTTTGAAATTGGTGTTTTAGAATAAATAAACCGCTGGTATCTCCGATTATTTTCTTTTAAAAGGTCATCTTCTTTTAAAATGTGCAATGCTTGTTATAAATCCTTCTATTTGTTTAGAGTTTGTGCTATATGGTTTGTGATAAGGATATAACAAATCATCCTTATTTTTTGGCTTTTTTTCTTTTAAACTAACATGTTCCTGTCTGTATGTTGAATTTTGGTTTGCTTTTCATATTACTTACTGTTTATATTCTGTGTAACCTTTATAAGTGTAAAGCATTTTAATTGAGTTTAATAACATATACACGTGACTGAGAAACGAGCATTCTAAGAGTTAACTTGAACGAATCTACGGATTATGACTGCTGTTACCCTGCGCTTGCATACGTCACTGTGGAAGAGCATTGGCGAAACGCGTTTGACGTTTTTTGGCTACTGCAAACACCGTAGTGAGGAGTTTGATTTCCCTGTTCTTTCTGCTCAGCATCTCGCCTTCTGCGCATGCGCACGCGCAACGGAGCAGGAGCTGTAAACTGTGTATGGCAGGGATAGTGGCCGAAGGAGGACATAGCCTGTGCACGGCTTTGGACATTCTCAGCCCAGCCACCTACACTGACGACACAGGAATCATCTGCCAACAGGGACCAACCAGACAAAACACCCCAACCCAGAAGGAACGCTTGGAGTCTGGCCATCTCCTCTCTATGCTTGAAATTATCGGCCGTTGTAAGTGTTAAATCTCTTTTTTTTCAACTTTTTAATTTTATTGCACTATTTTCCCTTTTATTTTTTGCTAAGGATACCAGGATGCTTTCCTCACCCTCAACCAACCCAGTCATAAAAGAGAGAGTACAACTCTCAAGATATCAGACATTTGATGTGAGTGTGTCCTCCTCTCATCCAGCATCTTTTATTATCCGTTCATCCCCCATTGATCTTCCCACCACCCCCCTATTTTAAACGAAGGAGCTGTGTATAACCACTGGCTGTTCCCTCACTGTGGTCCCCTTCTTCTCTTCTTATTTATATCTTAAACGCGTGGAGCCACATCAATAACGCGCCGGAGGACCCCCTTCTTTCTAACAGTTCTAACAGGTTGGTGAATCACCTCTGAGAGACTCAGGCTGCGGAACTGTATTGTGTAAGACTGAAGCACATATTGATCAGAGATAACCCACTTTTGGCGCAACTTTCTTCTTTTTCTTCATTGTTTGTGTATTCATTTTAGTTTGCAGCCTTTATTATCCTAAATATGGAGAAAAGCATCATTCTCTAACCAGATCACTAGAGTTTCCCCTAGAAGATGTTTTTGTATACCTCCTAGGAGAGGAGAATGATTACGAAGATAAATTTTAGAGAGTCCTGGTTAGATAGGACAAAGTTCTTTAATTTCAACATTTAGAAAAACATTCGACAGAAGAAATTAAGTATGTGGGAACTGGCCGCAATGAAAAATATAGCGAAAGCCAGATAACCCAGGGGTTTCTTATATAAAATCCAACATTGAACAGATAACCCCATTTACACAGAGTGGAACAGGAATTGATACTGTTCTTTTGAACTGATGCGGTTCATCACAATACCTAGGGGGAAACACTAAAAAGATTGACAAACAGATTATGAGACCCAAAGAATTTAGAGCATATGACAACATGAAGAATTCAACCATTGTGAGATAGAATTAAAGATTAGATAGATAGAATAAAGAACAACGAAAAGACTAAGAGGGCCAAATTTTTAAGGATAAAGCAAGATTACACAGAGAATAAAATAGGATTATAAGACCAAAGATAAGAGCAACGGGTAGCACGCACAACCATAAAAAAGAAGCCCACAGAACACCTAGAAACAGAGAGAAAAGAAGAGAAACAAATATAAAACACAAAACCAGATCTTACAGAAAGAACGAGAAAGGGGAGATAGGACATAGTATATGTACATACAATAACCGTAAGGATATAAGAGACCATTTTAGGACAAACACAAACCACAGTAGATACACAGATTGGAAATTAACTACATAATAGAAAATATGGATGGAACTCTAGACCCTATAGATAAAAGAATACCTATAACCAAGAAAATAGATACATAACCCGAGAAACACCGGTATAGAAAAGACAAGGCTATGAGGGGAACATGCAATTTGAGAGAAGAGATGGTGTGAAGGTATAGATCACCATGGAGAAATGGTATCAATACCAAAAAGAAACCCACCCTTTTCAAAGCGCAAAGGAGAGGATGGGAGCGAGACAGAGAGCCAGGTTACTTACCCACGGATGTGGAGGAGCTCACTCAGGAGTGACATCCGAGGAAGAGATGGAGGAAGAAGAGAGGCTTTAGAGGGGGGAAGGAGATACAACAAAGATAGCAACCCCATTATTAATCAGGAATATTTAACCCATAACATGTTTTGAATAAAGAAGAGAGGGCATACTAAATAGAGGCCTAAACTTTGCTCCCACAAATAGGGCTTGCCGCTTCCAAACATTTATGGACGCCCAGAAATATGTACTGAGAACTGACCTTAAAAAGGTATTTTGAAAAAACGAAAAATGACTACAGAGATACAGTTCCCACAAATATGAGGATACGCTAATCCTTATACGCATACGTCTAAACCCTTCATCCTCTACAATCACCAGTTTTCTGTAAGGGTCCCTATTTAGAGACCTTTCAGAAATTGGTGGAAGAAGATTTAAAAACAATAGGGCATAAAAAAACCAAACAAGACCAAACTTCTCAAAAAGGAAAGACAGTTTCTGGTTGAATTAGCTGATAATAAATATTGGTAATCAACCAGCACATAGGAGTGGGTGTGGTGAATTTAAAACACTGTAGATTATAAAAGAGCAACGCCTTATTGGGGGATACTACTACATGTGAGTTAAAAACAAACCCAATTGCACTTTAACAAAGATTAACAAATTGCTAAGATGAGGCTGGAGAAAGGATTCTCCTTAAAAAAGAATATACTTTATAACAACCAAAATCACAAAGATACCGGCTTCTTATACCTGCCAAAACTTCACAAATCTTTAAACCACCCCCAAAGACCCAAATATCTGAGATTGGTTCCCTAACTCAAAATTTCTCGACTTACAGATAAACCCTTCTGCAACCTGCGGTCAATAAGTTACCTCGCACTTAAAGACACGACCCAGTGATACAATCACGGAGCGATAGAATGGCAATCAGATTATATACTTGCTACATGTGAAATTACATCTCTGTACACATGATAGACCATGCCCAGTGGATGTGAGCTACATTGTATTGCCACTAGATGTATTTAAATTAGAAATAACAGAAAAAATTTAATTGATGGAATGGTTTTATCTTAATCAATAACCTTTCTGTTTGAGGGCAAACTACCTTCTGCAAACGAAGGGACCGCAATGGGCCACCAGGTTTCCCCTAGCTACGCCAACCTTTTTCCTTGGCTGGTGGGAAGATCAAGTAATCTGGCCCACAAATATAGGGAGGCAAACCTGGTGCTCTATAAACGCTTATAGATGACATCATCATCATATGGAGGCACCCCGATCACTACAGCCTTTTTTACCACTAAATTAATATATAATTTTGAATTTAAATTTCACCATAATTCGATTATTTCTAAGGTTTATTTTTTAGTTTGGAGTTTTTTATTGTAAGTACTATAATACCAAACCCATTTAAACATAACTGTAAAATTTTATCAAGGCCAACGTTGCCATAAGAGGAATGGCTGGAGAACGTTCCCCTACGGCGAGTTTAGACGCTTAAAGCGTAACTGCACAAAACATAGTGACTTTGAACAACAACAATCCGATAAGAATAGTTCCTGTAGAAAACATTATATTCAACAATTGATAAAGCACTTAAAAAGGTAGGGGAGATGACAGACAGGACATTTAGTTTTAAGAAAAAAAGCCAAAAAATAGGATGATGTTTTATTCCTTTTATCACACCATATAGCACAAACTCTACAAAATAGAAGGAGTTTAAAACAAGCATTGGCACTTTTAAAAGAAGATGACCTTTTAAAGAAATAATCGGAGATAAACCAGCGGTTATTTATTCTAAGCACCAAATATCAAACAAAAACTTGTACTCCGAGTTTTTACCCTCCACACAAAACCAAGAGCTGCTGGTTGATCAATAACAAAGGGTCTTAAAAGATGCTTAAACTGCAAGGCATTCGGAAACATATAGATACCAAATTTAGAATACTTCTTATTGCACTATATCTAGTCTAGACTATGTATTACATCACACATTACAATGCATAGTACAGTGTGTTCTATGTACTCAATGTAGTTCACCTGCAGTAGTAGGTAGGACAATTAGAAACTTAAAACAAGAGTGGGAGAGCACATAGAAAATAATGCAATGGTTTAGAGACCCCAGTGTCTCAAACCACTATAAATACCCTAACCAGAATCCTTCCTGTCTAAAATTCTTTGGCATTGAACTAGTAAAACCCGTTGGAGGGAGGAGTACACATAAAGAAAATAATAAAGAGAATCCTTTTGGATTTTCACCCTTCAAACATTGGCACCCAGGGGTTAAATCTAGACATGGAGGTTACGCGCTTCTCCCCATAACATCAATTGACCTATTTAAAATTGTTACGATTATAATTAGTAGACAAGCTAGTGCATACTCCATTAAGGAAGATTAATTGGCATAGATTAAAGTTTCTTATCTCAGACATAGAGTATAAGATATAATATTGCTTGATGGTTTAGATGCAATAACTTTATGTTGAATAGATGGCATCCCTAAGTTTTCTTTATACCTCCTATGAGCCATGTTATACTTTTTAACTAATAGCTATCCCTCTTTTAAATACCCACACCTTTAGAATAACCTCTCTTAGATTCTTGATTTAATGTCAACAAACCAACCTTAAAAAAATATACTATTTAATTTAATGAAACATTTAAAAATTCTTTTCATGAGTATTAACCTACCTACCCCCCCCTACCCCCCCCTCAATTGCCCATCGTTTCTTTCTTTCTTCCTTATTTTAAAAGTATTTACTATTATATATACAAGGCTTGCAATCAATAAGTTTTTAGGCATGCCATTTGTTTTTAAATTGTTGAATTTTGTGTTGCTTTTCTATATACTTACTGTTTATATTCTGTGTTACCTTTAATAAGTGATATAAGCCTGTTAAATTGAGTTTAAAAATATACACGTGACATGAGAGAACCAGCATTCCTAAGAGTTAACTTGACGATCTACAGGATTATAGACTGCGTTACCAAGCCGCGCTGCATACTTTACTGAGGAAGCATTGGCGAAACGCTTTTGAACTTTTGTTTTGGCCACTGCATGCCACCGTAGTGAGGGTTGATTTTCCATGTTCGTCTGGTTGGTTGGTTCGTGGCGGGGTTGGGGTGCCTCATTGGGTTTCGTCGGCGGGGGCGTCGCGTTGCGTTTCGGTTTTGCTGCGTTCGGGGGGGGGGGGGGGGGGGGGGGGGGGGGGGTGTGGGGGGGGGGGGGGGGGGTGTGGGGGGGGGGGTCGGGGGGGGGGGGTCTCGAGTTCGGTGGGGTAGTCAGTGTGTTCCTGCGGTGGGGGTAAAACGTGTATTGCGGGCAGGGGGGTGTTGATGCGGGTGTGGGTGCCTAATATGAGCTGAGGGAGGGCCGTGTGCTCGGGCTGTTGGACATTCTCAGCAGCCCACCGGGGGGTACACGAAACAACGTCAGGGACGAGTGCGTTCCAAGCAGGGAACGGCCCCGCAGGGAGGACAGGTCAAACCACACCGGCCAGTGCGTGGCGGGCGAGGAAGGGACCGCTGTGAGCTGCGGCACCCTCTCTATTCGTGAATTATCGCCGCTGTTTAAGTGTTAATCTTCTTTTTTTTCACTGGTCATAAATTTTTATGCCCTATTTTCACCTTTTTTTTGCTAAGAGGATACCAGGAGCTTTTCCCACCCCAACCAACCCATCGAAAGAGGAGGTACACAAAACGCTCAATATATAGACATTTGATGGAATTGGCTTCCTCTCAGACAAGCATATTTTTA
>WSYH01013753.1:0-16640 GCA_036426205.1 Ascaphus truei | reverse complement strand
CCTCACTGCCCCTGCACTCTGACCTCACTGCCCCTGCACTCTGACCTTACTGCCCCTGCACTCTGACCTCACTGTCCCTGCACTCTGTCCTCACTGTCCCCGCACTCTGACCTCACTGCCCCCGCACTCTGACCTCACTGCCCCTGCACTCTGACCTCACTGCCCCTGCACTCTTTCCTTACTGCCCCTGCACTCTTTCCTTACTGCCCCTGCACTCTGTCCTTACTGTCCCTGCACTCTGACCTCATTGTCCCTGCACTCTTTCCTTACTGCCCCTGCACTCTGTCCTCACTGCCCCTGCACTCTGACCTCACTGCCCCTGCACTCTGACCTCACTGCCCCTGCACTCTGACCTTACTGTCCCTGCACTCTGACCTCACTGCCCCTGCACTCTGTCCTTACTGTCCCTGAACTCTGACCTCACTGCCCCTGCACTCTGACCTCACTGTCCCTGCACTCTGACCTTACTGCCCCTGCACTCTGACCTTACTGTCCTTGCACTCTGACCTTACTGTCCCTGCACTCTGACCTCACTGTCCCTGCACTCTGACCTTACTGTCCCTGCACTCTGACCTTACTGTCCCTGCACTCTTTCCTTACTGTGCCTGCACTATGACCTTACTTCCCCTGCACTGCATTACAATGCGAGCCTCTGATATAAAGGAGGAGACAGCACTCACCTGCCTGAGGCTGAGAGCAGCAGGGGGCAGCCGGGAGCCGGACATGACCCTGACCCTGAGCCATGCTGCAGGGAGAGCGGTGAGTGCGGCAGGGAGAGCAGCAGCGAGTTCACTGCACGCACACACCACAGTGCCACCTGCTGGCGGGAGGTGTGCAGCACACTCTGTGATTGCCACTGTGTGGAGCAGGGCACACACACCACAGTGCCACCTGCTGGCGGGAGGTGTGCAGCACACTCTGTGATTGTCACTGTGTGGAGCAGGGAGAGCAGGGCACACACACCACAGTGCCACCTGCTGGCGGGAGGTGTGCAGCACACTGTGATTGCCACTGTGTGGAGCAGGGCACACACACCACAGTGCCACCTGCTGGCGGGAGGTGTGCAGCGCACTCTGTGACTGGCCCTGTAATAAGACTCAGGACATAGCGGTTGATTTAATGCCGGGGAGCACAAACTTTTCCTGCTGCGCCCCTCCCCCCCTATCTGGTCTGCTCCGCATTCGCGCCCCCCCTACCTGCAGCCACGTCAGATGACGCTCATTTGCAGCAATGACGCCTGTGACGTCACGTCCCATGACCCCGCGTCAAATGACGCCGCGTTGTCATGGAGGCGCGTCACAGCGTCTGACTCCCGGTAAGTTTTTTTGTTGCAGAGGCCTCACGCGACCCCCCGGCATTTAATTTAAATGCCTGGGGAAAGAGCGCAGGACCCCTGCAGCCGCCCGCGCCCCCCTCCCCCCCAAATCTCCCGCCCCCAGTTTGCGCACCGCTGATGTAATGTATACAGCGCAGCATATAATGTGCACATAGGCACTAAGAGTGACCCCTCAGCACACAGAGGAGGCGCCCTGGGAGATATGCTAGTGATGACCCCTATTAGCATATCTCCCAGGTAGGCTCCTTTCTGAGCACGTCTCTCCACGTGCTGTTTGAGGGCATGTATATAGCACTTGGGGCAAATATAGCCCTTTCCCGCCCGCCTACTAATATCCATCACTGCAAATCACATGGTGTTCAAAGCCGGAGAAGGATTTGCTCCTCTCTAAGGGGGTCTCAGTGAGTACAGGGGGTGACACTGCCCTCAATGTGCAGGGACCTGGGTGTCAGCGCATTGTGACCTTGGGCAAGTCACTCTGTGTCTTATGCACCAAAAGTAGATTGCAAGCTCCATGGGGCAGGGACTTGATGTGCCTGCAAAATTCTATGTACAGAGCTGAGTACACTGACCGCGCTATTCAAGGTGAAAATCTTATTGTTACAGGAATGTTTTCTAAAACGTCATCATACAATTAAAAATGTAATATACATTTCTCCTGTAACGGTGAGGGGGTAACCTAGCTCTCAAATAAAGGTTAAGCCCATTTTGGTTACTCCTGACCCGTGTACAAGGGTTCCAGAGAGTTAGCTCTTGAGCCCAGTAACACTGTATGCTTCAACTGTACTTTGCGTGATAAAAGTATTTTTTGTGTTTATCCCTTTCCGGGCATGTCAGCGAGCATCGCTTGCTGGGGTATGAGTTTAAAGTGGGGTTTTGCAGAGGAACCGTTGACAGAATGTGCCTAGGACAGAAGTTGTTGAATCCCCCATAAATGTACCCGGGAATCATGCCTGATCCTCGGATACATGTGGGCACATTGTCCCTGCAATACTTCCCCTTGAAAACGCAAGCGCGACTCACCACGAGGGTTCCCTGCTTCAGCATAGCCCAGAAAGGGGAATGGGGCACAGGGATAAAACATCCATTCCTATGAACTGAGGGGATCCCTATGTTAAGGGGGGTACCCCAGCTAGTGCGCAGATAACCCAGAACCAGTATAGGGTTTGTGTGTGCCCTAACCTAATATAAGGTTGGGGGGGGGGGGGGACTCTGAGAGTCCACACTGAATCTAAGATAAAGTTTTAGAGAACAGGGAGATAGAAAATAAAGTACAACTTTTTTTCTATGCAATCCCCTATACCCAGAGACTCAGGGAAATGTATAAAAGTATATTTTATTAATGTACTGTATGTAGCCCCGGTGCCCTCCATGCTCCGGAGACCCCCCTCCTGAGGTGCCGCGCGGTTGCGGGTGCTGCCGGAGGCAGTGGCGGACCCGCCGGCACCACGCGAGGGTGGGGCCATTGCAGGGAGCGCTCGGCGTCCGTGGAGCTCCGGCGGCGCACCCGGTTAGCGGGGGCCACCATTGCCGCTACTCGCGCATGCGCAGTGACCGCGCAGGCGCAGAAGTGTTCCTAGAGCTAGGGAGGAGTCGCGCAAGTGTAGGACCAGCACAGAAAAGGTTGCGGCGGGCCCTAAATGTTCGCGCAGGCGCAGGACAATGCACCGAAAGCCCGCGAAGCCCTAGCCTACCAGGGAAGGCTCTAGGCAGGGACGACGAGTCCCAGGAGCCTCTGCGCGCCCCACGTGATGCCAGGGAGCCAATAGGGCTTAGGATCTCCCTGCAGGGAGAGGTACTTGATACATTTCGCGCGCTGCCAAAAGCCAGTTGGAGCTGGGGGAGCTGTAAGGGAAGGAAGGGTGCAGGGAGCGAGTGAAGCTCCTGCACCGCGTAAGGTCGCTCACATCCCATGTAGGCCCCAACTCCCCACCAGTCAAGTGGGTAATTGTGAAGGGACGGCCCAAGATAGGGACGCTGCCCTAAGTGAGAGTTAGTGTGCTGTCTTGTCAGAGTCACGGCTGTCAGTGCTGTGAGGTCTGACAAGAAGGCACAGGGTTTGTGCAGCACGCTTGTTGCATGCTCCCAGTAGATTGCAGAGTGACACTGCGAATGTTAGTTACAGAAAGTTAGAGTCAGGACGGGGAAGCGTTAGGGGAACGGAGTAGGCCATTAACCCCTTAGGTCCCAGATAGGTCCTCACTCCCCAGTTTGTGGTGCTACAGGGACAGGCCCTAGGTTAGGGATCCTGTCACAGTAGCGCTAGAGTTTGATAGGGACACAGCGGATGCTGCGCTTCCCGTGAAGAGGTTTGGGTTCCAGTTGGGCCCACAGAGACTATCTCCAGGGTGGGATCGCCCTGGCGGACCCCAGACAAAGAATTCCAGGAGCAGACGGAGTTGCCGAGCGTCAGATCCTTTTCGAAGCCAGTTGGAGATCCGAGCATGGGAGTGCTCGGGCAGGTACCATTAAATCTACAAGTGCACCAACAGGCCTATTAGTTAATAGTGACTGCGCAGTCACCCATATCCTCTCTCTGCAAGAGTGCGGGACATTGGGTGGGGATTACTAGACACTGGGGGGGATCACCTGGTGTTGGGGGAAACGTCCTGCGGGACACCGTAGTCAGTGTTGCCTCTTGAGAGGGACACCTGTCATATTATGTTGTATGGTATTGTGTTGTATGCTGTTCCCAAGTAAAGGGATTTGGTTATTACACCTATCGTGTATGTTAGTTATTGTATGATGTCCTGCGAGGAACAATTCCTGCTCTGTTAGGAACCATCGCAGGTGGAGGCGGTGCACCGAGTACACGGTTACTCCCTTTCCTAGTATAATTGCCCCAGGTTCCCCGTGGCAGAAGCTCAGCCCTCCTGTGAGCCAAACAGGTAACACACCACACCTGGTAACACTGTATGTTCTCCGCATCCACACTGTATATGCGATTGGGTGGGGTGGAATACCCGTTACCTGTATGTAATGTAATGTGTTTTTACATTCGGAACCCATGTCCAGCCAGGCTGCCCGAGCTAACCATAGGCGCCGGTAATGTCTGCTGGACATCGGAGTTCAAAGAAACCAGAGGATGCCCAGAGGTGAGAAAGGTATTTGGTTAGCAGGGAAGGGCTGAGTACCCAGGTCCGGAGATCAATGGCAGTCATCTACACTGGCGACACACTTTATTCGAGCTCGGCTAGTCCCACGAATTCGGGTATACCCGGGTGTATTGAGGTTTGTGACTGTTTTCTGCCCGAGTGCATTGGGTTATTTTCCAGGCAGGGATTGAAGCATTTTATTCCCGCTGGCTGCAATAGTATTTCTGTCAGTGAATTGTAAGACATGGGCTTCTCGTCTTCTGTTGTATTGAGTCCTGAGGTCTGTAGCTCTCTCTCTCTCTCCTCGCACAGTCTCGTTCTGGACTCCTGCGTGAAGCATTGGTTTACCAGTGCTGCCTGGCGCAGTGTGCCCACTCTGGTGCCTCTCTCTTCCTGTGACCGGTACCATGGGCCAGGTCGCCACTTCGCGCAGAACCAGCTCCGCCCTGCAGCTATTCCGCTAAGGAGGGGACCTAGTTGGCTTCCTGTTGCCTAAACTCCGCTGGGATAAAGTTTACCCTGTGTGTCCTATCCTGACCCTGAGCGTCGATCCATGACTACGTGTCTCTCCAGCCCGCCCTGCTCGTTTGACTATGGATTCGCATTCCAATCAGCGAATAGTCGGTCTAAGGGTCGGGTGCTATAGTAACCCCACCTCAGCCACCGGCCGCCGAACCTGGTTTGTGGCGAGACAAACCGTGACAAACGTGACTTTATGACTCGGTCTATGATTTTGGTGTTCTGCTTTGTAGCTGAGATTTCCTTATAGAATTTTTGTGAAGTTGATATTAATGGAGGACTAATATACATCTTTGAATTCCCGAAAAGAATGCACAGTGTGTTTCCTTTTTTACACCGTTTTCTTTTTTATCTCCGTCGCCCCTGTCCAGTAAAATACTTATATATTCTCTTGAAATAGGGTCATTTAGTTTAACCCTTTGGCCAAAGCGTTGTAAGCTTGCTAGCCACGTCAAGGCAGACACATGATCGCAAGTCCTAACACTACCAGATAAAATACTAATATACCTCTATTAGGATTAAAATTCTCATTTACCTCTATTAGGAGGGAGAAAGACCACAGTGGGTCTACATCCAGCAGAATGAGGCACTTGCAAACTAGGGAAGTGGGGAGGGGCGGGCTTAAAACCTGGGAAGGAGGAGCCACCAACCTCCATCAGCTGGAACAGCTGAGAATGGGTTAACAAAACACAGAACCCCAGCAAGCTCTTTTTGGGAACCCCTGAGCCCCCACAAAATATATATATGTATATGTGTCAAAATGGAGTGCTATTGAGCATGGCTTATGTATACAACAGACGACAGAGAAGCGAATGCTACATCCAACATGACAGAAATACACAGTAAAATACTTATATATTCTCTTGAATTAGGGTAATTTAGTTTAACCCTTTGGCCAAAGCGTTGTATACATATGCCAGTTCCAAAATGCATACCGGAAGTGACGCAACGCATTGGAGACAGTGACGGAGCGGAGCTCCAAACGCTGCGGCGCGAGCCAGACAGCCGACGGCCCAGAGCGGACAGGTCACATAACGGAAGCGGCGGGGTGAGCTTCGGCACGATCCAAGCTTAACCACTTTCACCTTGAGTGATACATGCTGTTTTAATATTTTTACATTGTGAGTGTGCAATTTTTAGCATCATTATAAAGCATTAATTTTGTACCATTGATCTGCACCATGGATATTTTTCTTTATCCTTTCATGCTATAACCGTCTTGACTTCTGAGTGGGAGTGCATCATTGCTTATATATAGAAGATTCCACAGATCCTAGTTTACCTGTTTTTGCCCATACACTACTACTATCTTGTGAGTAGGCTGCACATAAGAGCCAAGTTATTCACCACATTAATCCACGTTGAACTGAATTGTCTGCACTTAGATTGTTTCTTGTTATTGCTTTTCTCCTATATGCTCCCCCTGGATTGCGAGAATACATATCGACCTTCTGGGAGCAGTGAAGACAGTCCCTTCCAGAGGGTCTGAGCAGGGAGTTGCAACTTTTAATAATCACTTTATTTGGCACTACAGTATCTTAGTCACTAAAGTCACCAATAATTTATTGTTTAATATTTCCCTTTATTTGTACACTGGCGACACACTTTATTCGAGCTCGGCTAGTCTCACGAATTCGGGTATACCCAGGTGTATTGAGGTTTGTGACTGTTTTCTGCCCGAGTGCATTGAGGTATTTTCCAGGCAGGGATTGAAGCATTTTATTCCCGCTGGCTGCAATACTGCACAGTATATATATATATACTGCATTACAATTCATGAATTTATGCCATCTGGTAGACACGCGAAGCATTGCAGCCTATTAAATCCTAATCATTATCATTTAACAGATCAGCCGCCCGTCAGCCAGGCATGAACCCAGGCTGGGAAGGCAAACGCAACGGGGCTTGTCAGAGGTGAGGAGCGGCGCATTCCAGGTATCTGCCAGGTACATACTGGGTATTTGCTCGAATAAAGTGTGTCGGTGCAGTAGGATGCCACTTGTTCTGCCAGACCTGGGGGAGCCTGTCCCAGCGGGTGGCATTGAGATAGCCAGGGCCGGAGGTGGCAGGCTTGCACATGTCTCCCGGCTATTTCATATTTCCTGCTGACCCGGATTTTCTTACCGTCTTGGCTCTGATTGGTTGCTGGGAATTTTCCCACGCGATAATTGGCTGCAGAATTTTGGGAGTGAAACTCAGAATACTATAAAGAACCTGTGAGCCAATCAGATTCGAGTTCTCCGGTACAAAGAGCGCGGGCGGGCTTTTCAAAGTTGCTCTTGCGGGAATAGCAATCCAACCGGCTTCGCTCTCATGCCTGAGAAGCCTGCCCGCCAGAGTCTAAGTCCCAAGAAAAGGAAAGGTGGTTCAGGGCACCGCGGGTTTCCATGAAAAAATGAATTTATTAAGCACAACGTTTCAACCAACAAACATGGTCTTTCTCAAGTGAAGATGAGAAAGACCACGTTTGTTGGTTGAAACATTGTGCTTAATAAATAATTTTTTTTCATGGAAATCCACAGTGCCCTGAACCTACTTTCCTTTTCTTGTTAACCCTTGGAGTTTTTTCACTGACAGGGACTCTCCTGAACCAGGCGCACCGGTAACAGCAAGTATCTCTATTCAAATTGTATGGTGTGCAGCATTAACATTGTATTTAAGATTATAAGTCCTGACATTTGCGTAAGACCTCAAAATCGAAGGTAGCGAGCACGGCTGGGATCTGATACCAGTTTCAGTTCAAGAGGATTGGCAGTAACTGGCGGTCAATAAAATCCAAGTTCTCAGAAGAGAAGGGAGCGGTGTCGTGTGGATCTTCACGCCGATTTGGGAACCAGGAGATTCTGGGCAAAGTCCCGGTCAGGGTAAAACTCTTATTTAGGGTTCCCTGCACCTAGGAAAGTCTAGTTATTTTACCCCAGTTCCAAAGTAAGTGTGTCTTTTTATCTGTATTTTGTGTTCCATTGTGTGTAAGCGAATTTATGCGAATAAACTACAATTTATTTCATTACCTTGTTTTGCTCAATGAGTGATCCTAGTAAATAACCTGGTCTCCCGTGACAATACCCCACATCGGGAATGTGAGAATCACGTCCTTGCACCTCCCATAATGCCTTCTCTGCGTGATTTCTGGTCTGGCTGTCTGCACCAACCTTTAACCGCTTCATTGCTGAACAAGACCAGCCTCCCATGAAACGCGCATTGCTACGGCTTATTATTCACATCACCTGTAAAACTGCTACAAAAAGAGGTGCAGCAAACAGCCAGATTCACCTTAACTAGGAACAAGTCCGTAGAATACATTTAAACTCAAATGTTATTTGATAGATAAAATGCTAAAATCTAATAATAAGAACTAATTGGTTCCTTTCCTGGTTATCTGACAGATTCAACAGTCCTGAGCGTCCCATTTAGTTTTTATTGTGGTCCACGCACAGTAAGTACTAATGTCCCGTGTTTGTATAGACCTGTGACTGGCCTTTCCCACCAGTGCAGTACCCAGCTGTGAAGCCCAGAGGATAAGAGGAAGGAACCTATGCTTGCTCCCACAGGCTCTTCAGTGTCAATATAAAGCGGACTCGCTTCAAGCGAACCAAATCCAGACCTCAGCCCTTTCCACAGACCATGCGTGATGTGCAGATTGAGCCTCAGTGTTGATCCCTGGATGCTTTTGCACTTCTCTCCGGCTAACTCCACTGCTTTAATTTCCCTTATCATCTGATCCCCTTAGGACCCATTGAATAGCACTGTGGATATTCTGAACACATGATACATAAAGCTTGGCCCCCTGCAGACACACTTACCAGAACTCCCTCCTACTGTCTCTGTACGTTCTTCCTACCTACCAATTAGACTGTAAGCTCCTCGGGGCAGGGACTCCTCTTCCTTAATGTTACTTTTATGTCTGAAGCACTTATTCCCATGACCTGTTATTTATATTTTCTGTTAATTATTTGACTACCACATGTATTACTACTGTGAAGCGCTATGTACATTAATGGCGCTATATAAATAAAGACATACAATACAATACAATGTATAGGAACTTATTTGAAACTCTGAATCAAATCATGTTTCCCATTCCTTTACCCATCAAGGTGCATTTATAATTTGACATACACTACAAACAGAACTTGGATTTGCCTGTACTCCCATAATTGCCATTACTAAGTCAAGATACATTATCATCGTAACACAACAAGAAATATACGAGAAGTTAAATGCATTGGTTTTGATTACGAGTCTATTAGGATTTATAAGTTACCGAAGAAACAATGTAGAAGCAATCAGTTTTTGATATTATTATTATTATTATCATTATTACTGATCTAAGATCAGTGAGCAAGGCAAAGTTTTAATGAGCATGTAGTTATTAAAAAGAAAAACTGTGTAAAAAAGGAACACACTGTGCATTTTTCGTGAAATTCAAAGATGTTATTTCCCATTAATATTAAACTTCACAAAAAATCTATAAAGGAAATATCTACAAAGCAGAACACCAAAATATAGACCGAGTCAATAAAGTCAAGTTTGTCACGGTTGTGCTCGCCACAAACCAGGGTCGGGCCGCGTGGCTGAGGTGGGGGTTATATATAGCACCGACCTTAGACCGCGCAGGCTGATGTGGAATGCGAAATCCATAGTCAAACGAGCCAGGGTCGGGACTGGAGAGAGCAGCGTAGTCAGTGGACGAGCCAGGGTCAGGATAGGAGACATCAGGGTAAACGTTATCCAAGCGGAGTTTAGGCAACAGGAAGTCAACTAGGTCCCGCCTTAAGCGTAATAGCTGCAGGGCGGGAGCTGGTTCTGCGCGAGTGGCGACCATGGCCCATGGTACCGGTCACAGGAAGGAGAAGGCAGACCAGAGTGGGCACACTGCCAGGCAGCACTGGTAAACCAATGCTTCAGCGCAGGAGTCCAGAACGAGACTGTGCGAGGAGAGAGAGAGAGAGCTACAGACCTCAGGACTCAATACAACAGAAGACAGAGAAGCCCAATGCTACATTCAACATGACAGAAATACTCAGTAAAATACTTATATATTCTCTTGAAATAGGGTCATTTAGTTTAACCCTTTGGCCAAAGCGTTGTAAGCTTGCTAGCCACGTCAAGGCAGACACATGATCGCAAGTCCTAACACTACCAGATAAAATACTAATATACCTCTATTAGGATTAAAATTCTCATTTACCTCTATTAGGAGGGAGAAAGACCACAGTGGGTCTACATCCAGCAGAATGAGGCACTTGCAAACTAGGGAAGTGGGGAGGGGCGGGCTTAAAACCTGGGAAGGAGGAGCCACCAACCTCCATCAGCTGGAACAGCTGAGAATGGGTTAACAAAACACAGAACCCCAGCAAGCTCTTTTTGGGAACCCCTGAGCCCCCACAAAATATATATATGTATATGTGTCAAAATGGAGTGCTATTGAGCATGGCTTATGTATACAACAGACGACAGAGAAGCGAATGCTACATCCAACATGACAGAAATACACAGTAAAATACTTATATATTCTCTGAATTAGGGTAATTAGTTTAACCTTTGGCCAAAGCGTTGTATCACATATGCCAGTTCCAAATGCATACGGAAAGTGACGCAAAACGCATTGGAGACAGTGACGGAGCGGAGCTCAAACGCTGCGGGCGCGAGCCAGACAGCCGACGGCCCAGAGCGGACAGGTCACATAACGGAAGCGGCGGGGTGAGCTCTCGGCACGATCCAAGCTTAACCACTTCACCTTGATGATATCACTGTTTTATAATATTTTTACATTGTGAGTGTGCAATTTTTAGCATCATTATAAAGCATTAATTTTGTACCATTGATCTGCACCAGGTATTTTTCTTTATCCTTTCATGCTATACCCGTCTTGACTTCTGAGGGTGGGAGGCATCATTGCTTATATATAGAAGATTCACAGATCCAGTTTACCTGTTTTTTGCCCCATACACTACTACTGATCTTGTGAGTAGGCTGCACATAAGACCATTATTCACCACAATTAATCCACGTTGAACTGAATTGTCTGCACTATGATTGTTCTCTTGTTATTGCTTTTCTCCTATATGCTCCCCCTGGATTGCGAGAATACATATCGACCTCTCTGAGCAGCGTGAAACAGTCCCTCCAGAGGGTCTGAGCAGGGAGTTGCAACTTTTAATATCACTTTATTGGCACACGTATCTTAGTCACTAAGTCACCAATAATTTATTGTTAATATTCCCTTTATTTGGTACACTGGCGACACACTTTATTTCGAGCTCGGCTAGTCTCACGAATTCGGGTAACCCAGTGTTATTGAGGTTTGTGACTGTTTTCTGCCCGAGTGCATTGAGGTATTTTCCAGCCGGGATTGAAGCATTTTATTCCCGCTGGCTGCAATACTGCACAGTATATATATATATACTGCATTACAATTCATGATTATGCCATCTGGTAGACACGCGAAGCATTCAGCATCCTATTAAATCCGAATCATTATCATTTAACAGATCAGCCGCCCGTCAGCCAGGCATGACCCCAGGCTGGGAAGGCAAACGCAACGGGGCTTGTCAGAGGTGAGAGGCGGCGCATTCCAGTATCTGCCAGGTACATACTGGGTATTTGCTCGAATAAAGTGTGTCGGTGCAGTAGTGATCACTAGTATTTTTTTAGCGCCTGTTTCTGCACCATAACTCCGTTACAGTGGATGGGGGAACAATTGGTGGTGGGGCATGGGGGGTAGTGAGAGGCGGGCGGTAGATGCACACGGGCAAGGGCAAACATCAGGGGCAATGCCCGCCCGGGTGGTGTTCCGGCCGGTGGTGGTTAAAGGAGAGAGGAATTATACAAAGGATTTCGTAATATGCAGAGCGGTAGCACGTTGGAAGAGGAGGGATAGATCCAAGGATGACCGGAACCCGTGTTCGGCAGCGATGCTGGAAAACACTATAGGGAAGACGTGTGTGGCGTGTTTTTCTAGTTACGACGCAAGGATTTTTAGCATGGCATTTTTTGGGTCATACACAGTGTATGTGGGTTCACCTGTGAGGGTTAGAAGGCAGTGTTCAGTAAGGCCGGCCGGGGAGTTCTCTCACTGTATACCCCAGGGCGGTGCCTGTTACATAGTTACATAGTTACATAGTAGATGAGGTTGAAAAAAGACGTACGTCCATCAAGTTCAACCTATGCTAAATTTAGACAACAGATACTTTATCCTATATCTATAATTATTGATCCAGAGAAAGGCAAACAAAAAACTCAATTAAGGGGAAAAATGAATTCCTTCCTGACTCCAAGAATTGGCAATCAGATTAATCCCTGGATCAACATCCTTCCCATGTATACTTATATCCCAGTATACCTTTCCCATCTAAAAAGATGTCCAACCTTTTTTTGAACAAATCTATTGTATCTGCCATCACAGTCTCCATGGATAATGAATTCCACATTTTAACTGCCCTTACTGTAAAGAACCCTTTCCTTTGTTGCTGGTGAAATTTCTTTTCCTCCAACCTTAAGGGATGACCCAGAGTCCTTTGTACTGCCCGTGGGATGAATAGTTCTTTTGAAAGCTCCTTGTATTGCCCCCGAATATTTCCCTTTCCCAAGATGATGGTGATACTATTAGTCACCTTCACTGATTGGCTGGCAGCTAAAATAGACATGTAGCCCCCTTCTGGGGACTACTAAGTAACGCAATGGGTTAACAGCTTTAATAGGTTAAATGTGGGTTAATCCCCTACCCTGTATATCCCTGTATATGCCTGTTCCTTTTTGGTACATGAAAATGGAGCTGCGTTGTCCCGGTTTAAGTTCGTAAGGGTGTTGGAAAAATGTGTCACTAGATTAGGCATAGGGGAGGCAGCTATTAAGGAATTGGGCAGGTGGTCATCGGAGCGGTTTAAAGATTATGTTAGACCGTGTGCAAATTGTTAAGAGCGTCCGTAGTTGATTCTGGTCATTTGTTTTTTGTCCCGGTCACACTTCTCTGGAAGACGTTCTGGGCTGAGATTCCTATTTTAGTGAGCAGGGAAGCGGGCAGTGCGTAGGCCAGGAAGGATGCAGTCGGGTAAAAGGGCAGACTGGGCTAGGATGATGTGAGCTATCATTAGGGGCATGAGATGGGATCAGATGCTTCCCGAGTTGCTGCATAGGCAGAGGGGCAGGGCCTCTCCTGACATAGTATTGCTGTATGTGGGGGGGAGGAATGACTTATCATTGGTCCAATCGTTGGATTTAATGTGGAACATGCAAATGGACGTCTCACAATTAGTAGAGTGATTCAGGACTATGTTGTTGGTATGGTCAGACGTGTCTCTTACGATGCAGTGGCGCGGGGGCAGACATTGCGTGGCAGTAGATAGGTTGAGGAAAAAATGTAATAAAGTGATGGCAGCATTTGTGATGAGGTTAGGAAGTATTGTGGTCAGGCATGAAGACTTGGAAGTGGGGAAAAAAGGCTTGTTTAGAGAGGATGGGGTTCCCTTATGCGATATCGGAAATGATATCCTGATTGTAGCGTGGCAGGGCGTGTTGGAAAAGGCGATGAGGCTGGCGGAGGCTCACAAGGCCAGTTAAATTACCTTGCTGGTGGCAGGAGTAGTGTTTACTTGGGGGTGGGGTGACTCAGTCCGTATTGGCTCCTGGTGGCGAGTTACAGGTACAAAAAGGTGAGGGAGCAGTTGATAAAGCAAAGCCCATCGGTTCCGTAGCTGATGAGGTTGTAGGTGCAGTGTAGATCTCTGCAGGGAAAGGAGAGAAGGGACTAATTGTGCAGTATCTAAAAACTTTTAATATACAAAGCAAACAAATCCTTACATACGTTATGTCATTCAGGACATATAGCGGTTTCTTTAACGAGGGCAGTCTCTCCCCTCACCGACGCTAGACTCCGGTGTGTGTGTGTCACTTCCGTATGCGGCCGCCCTCAGCACTCCGCCCTCAGCACAGTTCCCACGTCATGTATCCCGGTCTGGTCGGTCTTTCTTCCTCTGCTTCACGCAACGCGTTTCGCTGGCATGCGTCCAGCTTCGTCAGGAGTCATTCTAAATCTACATTTATATTGCCAATTTAGTTCAAATTTGAGATTGTAATACAAACATATCATTATCAGTACAGTTTCTTTTGATCCTCCTATACTGTCCATAGGAAATATTCTCCACCCAATGAGGGTGGTGGCAGCTACTGTTCAGGATAAATTTGTTACTATCTACTGGTTTGAAGAAGGTTATTGTTTTTAATTTACTTTCCTCTGCATAAATAGTAAATCATGGGCCCCAGGACAAATGAAAGGAGCAGGGCACCCCCCCCCCCCCCAACACATAGCGCACCTACCACGGAAAAATGTTTTTTAGCGTGCAACTTTTACTTAACCCCCCAAAACATATAAAAATACACCCCACTCCCCCAGAACATATAAAAATATACCCCCACCAACCCCAATACATATAAAAAATATACCCCAACCCCCCAATACATCTATAAAATACCCCAAGCCCCCCAATACATATATAAAATAATACAATACATTATAAATACACTCCCAATACATACATAAAAATCAGACTTACCTTGGGAATGATCTCAGGGCAGGCCGGTGACTGCGGGGGGTGGGGGGGGTTGGAGGGGAGGGATGATGTGCCGGTGCCTGCAGGGGGAGGGGGCGTTGTGCTGGTGTTTATCTGGGGGGAGGGAAGTGTGCTGGTGGCTGCAGAGGGCCGGTTTTTGCATGGGGTGGGAAATGCTGGGGGGAGGGTGCAACAGGTGGGGTGGTGGCGGTGTGGGGGGGCCGGGGGGTGGGGGGGGGGCTGGCGGGGGGGGGGGGGGCAGTAGCGGGGGGGGTGGCTGTGCTGCAGGGGGCGGTGGCTGCAGGAGGTGGCGTGCTACAGCTCCCTAACCCTTTTGTACCTGTACTCCCTGAAGAACTTGGCTGTTTCTTATGAAGGTTGAGTAGTTGAAACAGACTTTATTTATATATTTTATATTTACTTTTCTATGGTTTTTAAGCATTGTCTTTTATACATTTATTTTGCAACTGTCGTATTGTGTTTAGCCACTGGGTGGTGCTACTGCATTAGTTGAAATTATAGGTGAGGTCCTTCCAGTCTGTTTTTGTTTCCTGGTGGTGAGGTGTCAGAATTTAAAAGTGGACATTTGAGGAAGGCAGCACCATTCTCGGCATAGGCAGCCGGAATGGTGGTGACCCTCTGTATGTGTCAAGTGGCCTGAAGTGCTGAATGGCGAAGTGATGGTAGCAGAGAAATCTGGCTGCATCTCTAGTTGGGATATATTCTTATATTTATCATGTTGTATTAATTGTTGTTGTTTTTAATAAAGCTGTGACAGGTTTCTCCTCCTAAGAAGTTGTTGGTTCAGAGAGACCAGTTGGCTACCAAGTTGGTGCCACTAAGTCTGCCCAGGTCCCAGACTTGAAAGCCACAGAGATTGCCAAGGTGTGAAAGACAATTGTGCGGAGGAGATAGACTCAAGTAGCTTGTTCTGGGCTGAATGGAAGCCATCGGGCGACTATTTGCCCAGCCCAGACCTTGAAATACCTAACTCCATGGATGGCTTCTGACTCACAGGTGGCAGAGGTGCCAAGTTGGCGCATGTCCCTGTCAGATTTCGAATCCATCCTGGCTCGGATTCAGTAGACTGGCAAGTCTCTGATTGAATTCTCCCAGACTAAGATTGGTTGTAGTATTTCATGAGTGGGACTGAAATACTATAAGAAACCCAGCAGCCAACCCGGTCCTCATATTCTAAGCGCCAAGACAGCAGCAGCAAATTTGAACTGACCAAAAGATGCTCTGTGAGAATTACCAGCGACCGGCTTCAGAGATTTTCAAGTCAAGAACTTTCCCACTTTTCGGGGCCAAGTTCTGAAGAGAGAACGCAGCGGTCGTGGCTGTAACTACGCGCCGAAAAGAGTACCAGGACGTTTGGTACTTTCTCCCGGTCAAGGGATTTTGGCACCTCTGGAAAAGATACAGTGGTAGCGTTTGGTAATTCATGCCGAATTGAGTTCCAGGACTTTTGCGGGTATCTCCCGGTAACCTAAAGAGTTTCTTTTCTGTGCTGTTTCACCTGGGAGAGGTTAGTTTTGTAGCCCAGACCCCAGTAAGTGTGTTTTCTTCTGTATAATTGTAACCCATTGTGCGTACGTCTGTTTCTAAGGAATATATCGCAATTTGTTTTACTTCTTGGTTTTGCTCAGTGATAGGATCCCGGTATAAAGGTGCAAATTCCTGGTCTCCTGTGACAATAAGGACCACACTTTCCTAAGTGACATCTTTACCACAATGACCAACGCAGTTTTTCCTATGAGATGCGGCGCAGCTCCCCCTGTGTGTGTGTGTGAGAAGTGGCACAGCTTCCCCTGTGTGTGTGAGAAGTGACACAGCTCCCCCTTGTGTGTGTATGAGAAGTTACTCATCTCCCCCTGTGTGTGAGAAGTGACACAGCTCCCCCTGTGTGTGTGTCTGTGTGAGAAGTGACACAGCTCCCCCTGTGTGTGAGAGAAGTGGCACAGCTCCCCCTGTGTGTGTGTGTGTGAGAAGTGGCACAGCTCCCCCTGTGTGTGTGTGAGAAGTGACTCAGCTCCCCCTGTGTGTGAGTAGTGACACAGCTCCCCCTGTGTGTGTGTCTGTGTGAGAAGTGACACAGCTCCCCCTGTGTGTGAGAGAAGTGACACAGCTCCCCCTGTG
>WSYH01013752.1:0-16642 GCA_036426205.1 Ascaphus truei | reverse complement strand
GTGGGTGTTCACCAACCTGGCACCTCTGCCTCTAAGCATATTGAACACACCGTTGTGCCAGGCTCCTCAAAGTCTGGGGATGGGAGAAAATGGTGGCGGATAGCCCTTTTGTTATACCAGAACTATGGGTACTGGAGTGGAACTCCAGTACCCGCCTGTTCAAACACCTTGGCAACCCTAAGGCTTTCAAGTCAGGAACAGAGCAGACACAGTTGCATCATCCTGGTGGACACACTGGTCTTCGGAACCGGGACTTGGAAACCCACAGTTCATATACAGGTACAAGCATATATGAAAAAGGAAAAGGTGCGCTACTAAAATTAATTTTAAAAGTTGAAAAGGAACACTCAGTACTATTTGAATTGCCCACCCACATACAAGTGAAAAGAAGTGGAGTATGCAAATGTAAATAAACCACAACCCACACAACATATGGAGGTGGTCAGCACCCCTAAACACTGAAGAAAAAAGGGAAAACACAGTGCACAACGTCATCGTGAAGAGTGAAAACACCACAAATGATATTAATAACAATAATGGTTATTGTATTTCTCCTATTCAGAGCATGCATGTTTCATGGCTGACATTATACCAACCATACTGTATTGGGGTTCCTCTAACAATGTTCATTTGATCCTTTAATTGGTAACACGTTCAGGACTCAGCGGGATACATAAGACATATTGCTGTTTGTGTGCATATATAATCATCTTTATCTGCATTAAAACTCAGGATAGTATTTTTTTCATTATGCAGTAGTTGCTTTCATTCTATGCATAGGGTCACTTTGATTGCCCTTTCACTTTCTTTATTAAGCTGTGAGATATATGCGTATACACATCCCCTGATTTATTCAGCGACAAATGCCTTTTAATGTTTCTTGTCAGCAGCTTCCATTATTTACATTTTTAGGGCTTCATAAGTGTCCTATCATGTTATTTGGAGTTAAATTGTCCATTTCGTTTGTTCAGGGTTACCATGGTTACCATGACAAACCGTGTGTCTTCGCAATACAAAACGTGATGACGTCATGCGCATCCCCCATTGATTTGGCAGACAAGGCTATTACAGTTAGCCCTCTGCAATTGGGCAAATACCATACTGCTTTCCCTTACTTGGGCTGCCTACAGCCTCAGTGGGAAGTGCTTGCATCAGACGTCGTGACGCGATGACGTCACACGCGTCAGTATTATCTTTGGAATACAGACAGGCCCAGCCTCCACAGCCAGCACTTGTGTCTGGCAAAAACATCGATGTTTTCCCTTACCTGGGCCTGGCTACGACTTCAGTGGGAAGGTGGTGCCATTGGGATGCGTCATGACGTTCGTGACGCTTATGACGTCCACGCATCATCCACCCATTACATAGGGGTTGACCTTAGAGAGCACACAGACTAGTATAGCCCAATGAGATGACAATAAACAAGTAACACAGGCTCCATGATGCTGCTTATGTCTGTAAACACTCTCTGCTCTCACGGCGCTTGTATCAATCAAATTTTGGCGCGATTTTTTGTAATTATGTTTTCTATAAATGCTAGCTAATTGCTCCCCCTCCCCACTCCCAGAAGAAGACAGACAGTTTCCCGTCGAAACGCGTTGGAGTGGGAGTCTTGCTGAGGGGGGCCCCTACCTTTTTTCCATCTGACATGGAGTGGAGTTTTGACTACCTTTGTCTGTGAAATCTACTTCTGAGTGGTGACGTTTTTTCTCTTGTTACCAATATACTTGTGTAACCTAATTAATGGTAAAACCATTGCATTCAAATTATATGGCATAATATTTTACATGTGGTCACAAGATTTCAGTTGGAGATTGTTGTCAGCAGGTGTGCATCCATACAGCAACATGCACCCTGTACATGTCTTGTTAGGATCTTTACCTTAGACCCTTGACTCCAGGTCCAATACACAAGGCGACACACTTATTCGAGCTCGGCTAGTCCCACGAATTAGGGTATACCCGGGGTATTGAGGTTTGTGACTGTTTCTGCCCGAGTGCCATTGGGGTATTTATAGGGCAGGGATTGAAGCATTTATTCCCGTGGCTGAATTACTGCACAGTATATATTCTATATACTGCATTACATTCATGAATTTATCCATCTGGAGACACGCGAAGCATTGCAGCCTATTAAATCCTAATCATTATCATTTTACAGATAGCCGCCGTTCAGCAGGCATGAACCCAGGTTGGGAAGGCAAACGCAACGGGGCTGGTCAGAGGTGAGGAGCGGCGCATTCCAGGTATCTGCCAGGTACATACTGGGTATTTGCTCGAATAAAGTGTGTCGGTGCAGTATGTTTAGGTAGTGTTGAGCCCCCCTCTTCTTTTATATTTCATCCCCTGTTTTAATCACCTGAATAAAATTCCATTTGTTCCCATTTCATTTTGTCCGTGTGCTATTTAAAGGTTGCTTTCTCTGGTTGTTTCTATACTTATTTAACCTTTAGCACCACTGTCTAGTCACACCACATTTTACTTATGAACAGGTGTTTGGACAAAATCTATTCAAAGTGTTGAGGATTTTCTGTGGTGTTACAGTATATTAATAACAGTTAAAGGTTCTGCGTACATCAGGTTAAAAACAAACAAGCATGGCATGTGGCATGGCAAGGATTACCGCACACTGAAAACACAGATCAAGATGTTGGCGTCTGGGTCACTTCTCGTCAGTGGCAAGATGATTAAATTCTCCCAATAGTGAATGAAGAAAAGTCTCTCACAACATGGCACATCCAGTCCTCCGTGACAGTGTGCAAATAAAGTGACATTAAAGATTTATGTGTATTTCGCCTTTCCTGGGAAGCTGGGACCGGGAGATTTCTAGGCTGTACGTTTCAGGGTGGGTTTGCCAGAGAAAATCTTACAGAATGTGTCTACGTATCAGGGTTACAGAGTTATGGGATACCCCAGGAGTTGGGACCGGGAATCGAGTGAGATTCTCGGATGCAGCCAAGCACATTGCTCCGGGCAAGTGCTAACTCTGAAAACGTTATTACGACTCACTGCCGGATTCCTGCTGCAGCATCATCCAGACAAGGTAAATGGGCACGAAGGGGTTGATGTTCCTGCAATCATACACGGGGGTCCCTAGTATAAAGAGGGGTCCCTAGTATAAGGAAGGGTGCCCAGATACATGCCCAGGTACCCTGGACCTGGTATAGGGGTTCAGGAGGTGGCTCCAGCTAAGTGATAAAGTGAGAGTGATGCTTGTGTGTAAAGTTATAGGTTATATCTAAGTGTTGCCAAGAATGAGGCTAGTGAGGGTAGGCATATATACTGTCACCCATTCCTGGCACCAGAACAGGGACTTACTGTATATATTTGTATCACACAGAAGACAGGACATATATATTTTATTAAAGAGTTACTGTATGTTTAATAGGTATATGTACTGATAACCTGTAAATGAACTGTGGGTTGCCAAGTCATGGATTCCATGCGATTCCATGCGATTCCATGCAAATCGGCATGCAAGCCCAGCTGCTACCGCTAAGTTCTCAAAAAGCTGGACTTAGAAACTATTCTGGCTCAAAATCTCTGAAGCAGGTGTGATGGGAGCTTTGTGACAGGTATTAATAATACACCAAAAAAATATATATAAAATATATATATATATAACTGGGTTGAACTGGGACGAGACTTAGATATGATAAAATAAATTTATTCCTGATAAAGGTGAACACAACAGATTATACAAATAACAGGCCAAATATAGACACTTACTTAAAGATTATGACAAGAGCGCCATCAGGATTCAGGATGGGCTACTCTTCAATATTCAGTTGGCATCACAGCAATACATGCAGCCCATGAATGAAGACTCATGCATGAAGACACAGGGCATGAAGACTTTGCATGAAGACTTTGCATGAAGACATTTGAGTAAGGGGGGACTGACTTAAATACTATGTCAAATCATCTTAACCCTAGATGCCGAAAGGCTAGCAAAAGTCTTTGAAGTTTTGACTTCCATTGTTGGTGTGAAGTATCACACTTACAAAAACATTCAGTTCCTTTGGTCCCTGGGCCAAGCATAAACAATTAGGCAATTTAGCCTTGATCACCAGGCTATGTAATTCTAGCAAGATGTCCTTCCTGCTCATTATCATACAGATGGAGGGCTGTAGTTTTCACAACAGACTCAAAATTCCATATATACTGTAAATAACTTCAAACTTCAGTTAGTGATATTATGGCACGCAAGATATATTAATAGATTCCGTCACACCTGACGCTCCCAATGAGACTAAATATTACTATGTAGTACTAAACTGAAGAGAGATATTAATATCTGGCTTAGTATCTGTTAGATATCAAGTGTTAGAATCATTAGTTGGGGCTAAGTCCCACGAATACACCTATGTAAACTCTTAGCACGTTCAGCCAAGGACATCTAATATATTCTATATTTAATAAGTCACCCATTCTGATTTTCTCTTGGGTAACGCCCGCCTTCACGCCATCAAATAAACCCTTTGAGCAGGGACCCCTGGGTGGGGGACATTTGTCACGGTTGAGTTTCACACCTAATGCCCAGACCTCCTGAATAGAGGCCTTGTAAGTGTGAGTTAGTAATGCTCACAACCCACTCTAACTTCGCAAACAGGACGCTCCTTGATCAGGGCTGTTTCCTAGCAATATTTCCTTGGCCTGCAAATTAGGTATAACATACTGTGCACAAAACCCCCATGTGTACTTTTTCACACCCAACTTCAATCAAGCCTTTTGAAGTCCAGATATAATGAAAAGACACAATACAGTTGTATTTTCTTAAAATGAGCTTATTAACCCCTTAAGCCCCAGTGTATGTGGTGCAGCCACTGGCCCAGCAAACAATACATTTTAACAGGGGAATAAGCATTTGGATATTGACGCGAGTAAACACACATTACTGGACCTCAGCCCAGTTAACCCCTTGCTTCCAGGGGAGTAGAGGGTGGCCAATTGGGGGTTGTAATCCCTTTAATCCCGGGCCAAATCCTCACGACCGTCACACGGCTCACATCTATTCTTCACAGAGCATCTTTGAATTTGCCGCTGATGGTTTGGCGCTTGGAATCTCCAGTCCTGATTGGCTGCAAAGTCTCTTATGGGGTCAGGGTCCCATTTACAAACCTCTACAGCCTATCAGAGCGGGAATTCTCCTACCAGCCAATTACCGATTTGCCGGTATGTAAAGCCGGATGGGCACCTTTTCTCAGTCTGCTATGGGGATGCGCAACCTGGCACCTCTGTCTCTTAGCATATTGAGCCCACCCGCTTGAAAGGCTCCACAGAGTCTGGGTTCTGGCAAATGGTGGCGGATAGCCCTGTGTTGCCAGGATCGGGTACTCAAGCAGAACTGCCAGTACCACTCCTGTTCAACACCTTGGCATCCCTGAGGCTTTCAAGTCAGGACTCCGCATAGACCCATAGGCACCAAGCTTGGTAGCCATCTGTCCCTCGGAACCCAGGACTCAGAAATCCACAGTTCATTGACAGGATATCAGTATATATACGTATTAAAATAACTCTAATAATTGTCCCTGTATCTTGTGTGTTACAAGTGTAAGTCACCGTTCTGGTGTAATGGATGGAGTAAGGGGGTACACTGCCTACACTTACTAGCCATCTTGCCACACTCTAGAAATGACTTTAAAAATCTACACACAAAAAATCACTCACAGCTTCATCATATAGCTGGAGCATCCCCTGAACCCCTATACTAGGTTCAGGGTACCTGGGCATGTACCTGGTCATCCCCCATTATACAGGGGCCCCTGTATGTTGCAGGGATACATTAACCCCTTCATGTCCCATTTACCTTGTCTGGATCATGTGCACAGGAATTGGTGGTGAGTCGCAAGAATGTTTTCAGGGTAGGAGTTTGCCCAGAGCAAGTGCTTTGATAATACGACATCTCAGTTGATCCCGGATCCAGCATTGGGGTATCTTGGAACTTTGGAACTCGCTACATAGCCACATTTTGTAAAGAATTCTCCGGCAAACCGCCCCCCGAAACTAGCCTAGAAATCTCCTGATCCCAGCAACCGAGGAAAGGCAAAACAAAGGAAAATCTTTAATTTGCATAATTTCACACAGTCACAGTAATGATCTCCGACATCTAGGTCCTGAAACTCTAGGACCTCAAAACACGGGGCAGTGGTAACCAAGTGGGCTACCTTTATTAGTGAGCTGGTACCCTTCACCGTCACAGAGGACTTTGGTCACAAAGATATCCTGTCGGGAAGTCCATCAGCATTGCCATGCTTGCTGCCTTTCCTGCATATAAAAAAAAACATGCTCCCAAATACATACAGATGCAGCGGCCGTTATAAATATTTTACGCTTTGTATACCTCAGAAACCCATGTCCTGGCGCGTGATTTCTTCCAAACTTACCGAGTGTTGATTCGTTTTTATACGTGTAGAATGGGATTTTAGTGTTCTGGTTTTAAACAACTGGAAATTGACACAGGATAGCACAGTACTGTACACATTGCAATTTTCATTTTGCCACGGATACGCGAAGAATTGCACCCAAAGAAATCATAAAACATGATCTTAAAACAAATCAACCGCGGTAAACACAGGCCGCATGCCCGTTGAATACAGCAGAGACACGAAAACGGCTCTGTGAAATCGAATAACGGCCGCTGCTTCTGTATACAAAACCCACCCCAAATGCATATAAAATGCCCCACTCCCAAATACATATAAAAGAAGACTCCCAACCACAATATATAGAAAAGATGCCTCCCACCTTAAATACATAGAAAGAAGTCCCCATCCCCAAATACATAGGAAAAACCCCCAGCCCCCAAACTATATTTTAAAAACACCCCCAAACGCATTATAAAAAAAAAATATCTAAAAAACATATTTAATTAAACACCCCAAAATACATAGAAAAAAAGGCCCCTACCCAAATACATAGAAAATACAATTATTAGAAGTCTTGGAAGCGAAACAGTGAAAAAAATGCATTTAATGATTTGATTTATTTTTAAGTGACAGGTAATTATGTATTACCCAAATCTAATGAAATCAAATACAATATCAATCTACAGAATGTTTAATTATATTTTGAAAAGAGGAAACAAGATGGTTTGAATAAAATTAAATAATAACTTAGTGATCTCTGTCTTAACCAGCACATCTAATCATAAGACACTCACAAGGCCAGAAATTAATGAATTAATTCTACAGTTGAAGGTCAATTACATTTTCTAAACAAACAACAGAAAAATAAATCAGATGCTTTTTCACTCTGTTTGTTCATTATATTCTGAAATAATCTTACCAAATTCTGTATTTAAAGCAGGCAACTATACAGGTATACAGGAGAACCAGTAGCGAAATTCTAAAGTGCCCTGTATCACTGGAATACCACGTAGAGTATTAATCACATGAAAAATATCTTATTGATTGTGAATTGTATCCACATTAGGTCAAATGTATTCCATCTATACTTAAATGGTAAAATTGTGTATGACTATGCTCTAAAGCTGTTCAAAACTCTATCAAGCTGAATACATTACTGATTTTGCTATAGGCAGACACTATAAATTAGTATACAAGGATAATTAATTAAAGTCTCCAGTTGCCAAATGTGGAAATTTGGATGATAAAAAAAGAACCAAAAAAAGGAATTTCATAGAAAGCAATGGGAATTTGTCTAGCAGTGACTATACTGTATGAGAATATGGTACACAGTAATATAGAGTATTTAGGTGCTAATTCAATTTTGTCCAAAGCTGTATTTTGTACTAATAATCTACTCATGACTCTAGATTTAAAAAATCTGTGCAAATGTAGGAAAATGGACTAACAAGTAATTTCTTTTGATGTAGATGCCTTAATAGGGTATAGGAATTCGTTATAGTACATTGTGTGCATTATGGGATCTTAGTTAAGAAAACCATGTGGCTTATTCTAAACAGATCAGACATCAACTTAATTTAATTTCTAAACTTAACATTGTATAAAAGAATATCTATTGACGCTATTGTAGAGAGCTCATCAAAATTGCCACAGGCTGTCTGGCGAAAATATCTGCTGATCTTTAAAAAAACAATTGTGTACTGTACTGTAGAATCCTAAATATTATATAAATGAGTAAAAACAATCACAAAACAGTATTATTATTTTTTTAACAGATTTCAAGAACCAAAAGATGTTTCTAAAGGCTCTAGCTTTACTGGTTGTATCTATTGCCTGCCTTGTACCACTTGGACAAGCTAAAAAGTAAGAATTCTTTCCTGATATAAATGCTAATTCCTTCTTCTAGTTATTCTTTTTTTTTGTTTGTTTTAGAGTGTACAGTATATATTGTTGTAGGGACGTGTTGATTGATTATTAAATTGGTTACTTGTGAAGTGTTTGCAATATAATAGTTCCCAAATGCAACCAGTAAACACAAGCCAATATAATTTGTCATATATTGGGTTGATTTACTTATATGTTCTCAGAAGTCTCACAATGCATGGAATACTGTACATGTCACCAGGTGATAATGCATTTCTGACAACTTTTCTCTCTTCATCTTTAGTGAAGTTGAAAAACAAAATCAGTTAAAGAGGATGGTAGAATACTTCATGGAATACAAGCTCTCAGTGAAAGAGACATCTCTGAGGAAGCCTATTTGAGGGAAATCAGAGGTTTAGAGATGTTCTCAAAGGTGCGCAAAAGAATTTGTTAAACTGTAGTGGTCAAATAGCCAATGGAAAGAGATCAACTGAAGAAGAGAAAGAGATGAAGAGAGTGGAAAATGTACTGCGTGATCTAGATCTATGGATCTCTCACAACATGCATCTCAAAGGCAAATCAGAGGATTCATGAATTGAAGGGTGCTTAAGGCACTAATTAAAACAGTGGTCTCACACGTTGCTAATCAGTAAGAGAGAGTTTGAGATCAGAGATATGCATAAAAAAGCCTTAATATTGAGTCTGAACAGGCTTCTTCTTCCTGGTCCAAGTTAGACAATATATGATGAGAGCAGTTAGACAAATCAGTGCATCTCACCTTTCTCAGAATCCACTTATGATGTAATTTATTGCTTGTGAATTTTTTTGGAAATGGTTGGGTTTTATTTAGCATTTTAAGAATTATCTTGATTAGTAATATTGTCAAGTCCAAAATATACAGCTAGCAGTGAATATTTCATGTATGTATGATTCCAGAACAATAAAAACTAAATGCAATAAATCACCTGTGCTGTGGTGTTTTTAACATGATGAATAACAAGAAATCTTTGCATGTTATATCTCTGTTTCTTGATACAGTAACGTATTACGAAAATTACTTGCATACAGTATACTTTAATAACAAATTATGAATTTCTTAATTCATGACGGATAGGATTGTCAGAGGGTCATTTTACTGGTAGTAGTTAATTTAGACAAGTACTACAATTTTAACATAGATCTATGTATGTACAATAGTTTTATAGTGCCAACAGTGTACTAACAAATCAGATAATACAATACAGAGAATTATAATACAATAAGGTGCACAAACAAATTTAGTCAATTGGCTTGGAAATTCCTATACTGGAGAGGCGGGTGAACTATTAAACACATTCAAATTTGCTGCAAATATAGTGTTTATTAGAAACAAAACTCAAGATTGATTTGAAAAATATATGACAAAAACAAACTAGCAAATGTTTTAGCATACTGTCACGGGAGACAGGTTCATTACATTTTATACCGGGATCATATGATTGAGCCAAAAAAAGGAGATAAAAAAAATTGTAATTTATTCCAGGAAAAGACATACACACAAGGATCACAATATGCAATAGAAAACACACTTACTTGGGATCTGGGCTAAAAAAACTAAACTTTCCTAGTCTAAATGGCTACAAAATGCAGTCTGTACGAGCGCTTTCAATGACCGGAGGGACTCACAAATGTCCTGGAACTCAATTCAGCATGCAATTCCAACCGCGACCGCTGCGTTCCGTTCTCAGAACTTGGCCCCTGAAAAGCAGGACTTAGAAAATGTCTCGCCTTGAAATCTTTGAAGCCGGCTCGTGTCTATTTCTCTCAGAGCATCTTTTTTGGATCTTGAATTTGCCGTTGGGGGTTTGGTGCTTAAAATCTGAGGTCCTGATTGGCTGCTAGGTTTCTTATAAGTTTTGGAGTCCCATTCACAAAACACTAAAGCCAATTAGCACGTGGGAAGTTCTCTGCCAGCCTATCACCGATTTGCCGGTATTCTGAAGCCGGGTGGGCATCGATATCAATTCTGCTAAGGGGCATGCACCAACCTGGCACCTCTGCCTCTTAGCATATTGAACCCACCGCTGTGCCAGGCTCCTCAAAGTCTGGGGATGGGAAATGTGGCCGGATAGCCCTTTGTTATACCAGAAATGGGTAATGGTGTAACTCAGTACCCGCCTGTTAAACACCTTGGCAACCTGAGGCTTTCAAGCCAGGAACGGAGCAGACACAGTTGCATCACGCCTGGTGACACACTGGTCTCTCGGAACCCGGGACTTGGAAATCCCACAGTTCATATACAGGTACAAGCATATATGAATAAAGGAAAAGGTGCGCTACTAAAATTAATTTTACAATGAAGTGAAAAACACTCAGTCTATTTGAATGCCCACCCAATACAAGTGAAAAGAAGTGAGTATGCAAATGTAAATACAAACACAACCACCACAACATATGGAGCTCTGCAGCCGTCACAGGGGGGGTCAGCACCCTAAGCAATGAAGAAAAAAGAGAAACACAGCGCACAACACTATCGTGAAGAGTGAAACACAAATGTATATTAATAACAGTTAAAGGTTCTGCGTACATCAGGTTAAAAACAAACAAGGCATGGCATGTGGCATGGCAAGGATTACCGCACACTGGAGAACACAGATCAAGATGTTGCGTCTGGGTCAATTCTCGTTAGGGCAAGATGATTAAATTCTCCGATGTGATAAAGAAAAGTCTCTCACAACATGCACATCCAGTCCTCCGTGACTGTGTGCAAATAGTGACATTAAAGATTTATGTATTTGCCCTTTCCTGGGAAGCTGGGACCGGGAATTTCTAGGCTGTACGTTTCAGGGTGGGTTTGCCAGAGAAAGTCTTTACGAATGTGTCTAAGTATCAGGGTTACAGAGTTATGGGATACCCCAGGAGTTGGGACGGGAATCGAGTGAGATTCTCGGATGCAGCAAGCACATTCTCGGGCAAGTGCTAACTCTGAAAACTTATTACGACTCACTGCCTGGATTCTGCTGCAGCATCATCCAGACAAGGTAAATGGGCACGAAGGGGTTGATGTATTCCTGCAATATAACACGGTCCCTAGTATAAAGAGGGGTCCTAGTATAGGAAGGGTGCCCAGAAAAACAGGTACCCTGGACTGGTATAGGGGTTCAGGAGGTGCTCCAGTAAGTGATAAAGCTGAGAGTGATGCCTTGTGTGTAAAAGTTTATAGGTTATGTCTAAAGTGTGCAAGAATGAGGCTGGGAGGGTAGACATATATATTCACCACCATTCCTGGCACCAGAACAGGGACTTACTGTATATATTTGATACACACAGAAGACAGGGGCATAGATTTTATTAAAGAGTAGTATGTTTAATAGGTATTATGACTGATACCTGTAAAGAACTGTGGGATTGCCAAGTCATGGATTCCATGCGATTCCATGCAAATCGGCATGCCATCCCAACCGCGACGCTAAGTTCTCAAAAGCTGGACTAGAAACTATTCTGGCTCAAAATCTCTGAAGCCGGCTCACATCTATTCTTCAGAGCATCTTTGAATTTGCCGCTGATGTTTGGCGCATGGAATCTCCCGTCCTGATTGCTGCAAGGTCTCTTATGGGTTTCAGGGTCCCATTTACAAACCTCTACAGCCTACAAGAGCATGGGAATTCTCCTACCAGCCAATTACCGATTTGCCGGTATTGTAAAGCCGGATGGGCAACTTTTCTCAGTCTGCTATGGGCATGCGCAACCTGGCACCTCTGTCTCTTAGCATATTGAGCCCACCCGCTGTAAAGGTCCACAGAGAGTCTGGGTCTGGCAAATGGTGACGGATAGCCCTGTTAGCCCAGTGAGGGGTACTCAAGCAAACCAGTACACCCTCTTCTAAACACCTTGGCATCCTGAGGCTTTCAAGTCTAGTACTCCGCATAGACCCATAGGCACCAAGCTTGGTAGCCATCTGGTCCCTCGGAACCCAGGACTCAGAAATCCCACAGTTCATTAAGGATATCAGTAATATACGTATATTAAAATAACTCTAATAAATATACTGGTCCCTGTATTTGTGTGTTACAAAGGTGTAAGTCACCGTTCTGGTGTAATGATGGAGGAGGGGGTACACTGCCTACACTTACTAGCCGATCTTGCACAAACTAGAAAATACTTCTTTAAACTCTACACACAAAAATCACTCACAGCTTCATATATAGGGGAGCACATGAAACCATATACATAGGTTCAGGGTACCTGGGCATGTACCTGCATCCCCCATTATACTAGGGGCCCTGTATGTTGCAGGGATACATTAACCCCTTCATGTCCCATTTACCTTGTTGGATCATGCTGCACAGGAATCCTGGTGGTGAGTCGCAAGAATGTTTTCAGGGGTAGGAGTTTGCCAGAGCAATGTGCTTTGATATATCCGAAATCTCAGTTGATTCCCGATCCAGGTTGGGGTATCTTGGAACTTTGGAACCTCCTACATAGCACAATTTTGTAAAGACTTCTCCGGCAAACCCGCCCGAAACTTCAGCCTAGAAATCTCCTGATCCCAGCACCCCGAGAAAGCAAAACACAGGAAAATCTTTAATGTTGCCTAATTTCCACACAGTCACAGTAATGCATCTCCGACATCTAGGTCCTGACACTTAGGACCTCAAAACGGGGAAGTGGTAACCAAGTGGGCTTAACTTTTTTGTGAGCCTGGTTCCCCTTCACGTCACAGAGGACTTGGATCACAAGGAATATCCTGTCGGGAGAGTCCATCAGCATGCCATGCTCGCTGCCTTTCCTGCATATAAAAAAAAACATGCTCAATACAGTACAGCAGACGTTATTCAAATATTTTACGCTTGTATACCTCAGAAATCCCATGTCATGGCGCGTGATTCTTTCAAACTTACGAGTGTTGACTTGTTTTATCGAGTCAGAAATGGCATTTTAGTGTTCGGTTTTTTAAACAACTGGAAATTGACACAGTAGCACAGTAGCCCAGTACTGTTACAATTGCAAATTCATTATTTCTGCAACGATAGCGAAGAGATTGACACCCAAAGAAATCATAATCATGATCTTAAACAAATCAACCGCGGGTAAACACAACGGCGCGAATGCCACGCTGGAATACAGAAGAGCACACGAGAAACGGCTCTGTGAAATGTTCGAAAACGGCCGCTGTTCTGTGATACAAAACCCACCCCCAAAAAGATATAAATGCCCACTCCCAAATACATATAAAATAAAAAGATCCCCAACCCCCAATATATAGAAAAAGATGCACAACCATCCTTAATACATAGAAACAGAATCCCCATCCCTAACATAGGAAAGACCCCCAGCCCCCAAATGCATATTTTAAAAAAACACCCCAAACGCATTAAAAAAAAAAAACCATGCTCAAAATACATATTAATTAACACCCCAAAATACATAGAAAAAAAGGCCACTACCCCCCAAATACATAGAAAATACACTTATTATAGAAGTCATTGGAAGCGAAACAGTTGAAAAAAATGCATTTAATGATTTGTTTATTTTAAGTGACAGGTAATATGTAATTACCCAAATCTAATGAATCAAATACATATCAATCTACAGATGTCTTTAATATATTATTGAAAAAGGGACACAAGATGGTGTGAATAAAATTAAAAATAACTGTGATCTCTGTCTTCAACCAGCAATCTAACTATAAGACACTCACAAGGCCAGAAATTAATGAATTAATATCTACAGTTGAAGGTCAATACATTTTTCTAAATCAAACAACAGAAAATAAATCAGATGCTTTTCACTCTGTTTGTTCATATATCTGAATAATCTTACCCAAATTCTGTATTAAAGCAGGGCAACTATACCAGGTATACAAGGAGAACAGTAGCGAATATCTAAGTGCCTTATCATCTGGGAATACCACGTAAGTATTAATCACATGAAATATATATGCTATTGATGGAATGTATTGCCCCTTAGCAGAATTGATATCGATGCCCACCCGGCTTCAGAATACCGGCAAATCGGTGATAGGCAGGCAGAGAACTTCCCACGTGCTGATTGGCTTTAGTGTTTTGTGAATGGGACTCCAAAACTTATAAGAAACCTAGCAGCCAATCAGGACCTCAGATTTTAAGCACCAAACCACCAATGGCAAATTCAAGATCCCAAAAAGATGCTCTGAGAGAAATAGACATGAGCCGGCTTCAAAGATTTCAAGGCGAGACATTTTCTAAGTCCTGCTTTTCAGGGGCCAAGTTCTGAGAACGGAACGCAGCGGTCGCGGTTGGAACTGCATGCTGAATTGAGTTCCAGGACATTTGTGAGTACCTCCCGGTCATTGAAGAGCGCTCGTACAGACTGCATTTTGTAGCCATTTAGACTAGGAAAGTTTAGTATGTTAGCCCAGATCCCCAGTAAGTGTGTTTTCTATTGCATATTGTGATCCATTGTGTGTATGTCTTTTCCTGGAATAAATTACAATTTATTGTATATCCTTTTTTTGGCTCAATCATATGATCCCGGTATAAAAGGTGTTAATGAACCTGATCTCCTGTGACAGTATGCTAATAACATTTGCTAGTTTTTTTTTGTCATATATTTTTTCAAATCAATCTGTGAGTTTTGTTTGCTAATAAACACTATATTTGCAGCAAATTTGAATGTGGTTTAATAGTTCACCCGCCTCTCCAGTCTCGGAATTTCCAAGCCAATTGACTGAATTTGTTTGTGGCACTTATTGTATTATAATTCTCTGTATTGTATTATCTGATTTGTTAGTACACTGTTGGCACTATATAAACATATACTGTACATACATAGATCTATGTTAAAATTGTAGTACTTGTCTAAATTAACTACTACCAGTAAAATAGACCCCTCTAACAATCCATATCCGTTATGAATTAAGAAAATTCATACATTTGTTATTAAAGTTTACTGTATGCAAGTAGTTTTCGTAATACGTTTACTGTAATCAAGAAACAGAGATATAACATGCAAAGCTTTCATGTTATTCATTCATGTTAAAAACAACACCAGCACAGGTGATTTATTGCATTTAGTTTTTATTGTTCTGGATTCATACATACATGAAAATATTTCACTGTAAGCTGTATAATTTTTGGATTTGACAATATTACTAAGTCAAGATAATTCTTGAAAATGCTAAATAAAAGCCAACCATTTCCAAAAAGATTCACAAGCAATAAATTACATCATAATGTGGATTCTGAGAAAGGTGAGATGAACTGATTTGCTAGACTGCTCTCATCATATAACCTGTCTAACTTGGACCAGGAAGGAGAGAAGCCTGTTCAAGAGCTCAATATGTAAGGCTTTTTTATTGCATATCACTGATCTCAATCACTCTCTTACCGATTAGCAGTGGTAGGAGTGGGACCACTGTTTTAATTAGTGTCTTAGCAGCACCCTTTATTATGGTCTTGAATCCTCTGATTTGTCTTAGAGATGCATGTTGTGAGAGATCCATAGATTCTAGTTCACGCAGTATTTTTTCCACTCTCTTCATCTCTTTCTCTTCTTCAGTTGATCTCTTTCCATTGGCTATTTGACCAGCTACAGTCTTAACAAATTCTTTTGCAGCACCTTTGAGAACATCTCTGAAACCTCTGATTTCCCTCAAATAGGCTTCCTCAGAGATGTCTCTTTCACTGAGAGCTTGTATTCCATGAAGTAAATCTAACATCCTCTTTAACTGATTCTGTTTTTCAACTTCACTAAAGATGAAGAGAGAAAAGTTGTCAGAAAATGCATTATCACCTGGTGACATGTACAGTATTCCATGCATTGTGAGGACGTTCTGAGAACATATAAGTAAATCAAACCAAATACAGTATATGACAAATATATATTGTCTTGTGTTTACTGGTTGCATTTGGGAAACTATTATATTGCAAACACTTCACAGAGTAACCAATTTAATGAAATCAATTCAACACGCCCCTACAACAATATATACTGTACACTCTAAAACAAACAAAAAAAAGAATAACTAGAATAAGGAATTAGCATTTATATCAGGGAAAGAAAGTCTTACTTTTTAGCTTGTCCAAGTGGTACAAGGCAGGCAATAGATACAAAAGCCAGTAAAGCTAGAGCCTTTAGAAACATATTTTGGTTCTTGAAATCTGTTAAAAAAAATAATAATATTAATGTTTTGTGATCGTTTTTACTCATTTATATAATATTTAGGATTCTACAGTATAGTACACAATATTTTTTTTTAAACATCAGCAGATATTTTCGCCAGACAGCCTGTGGCAATTTTGATGAGCTCTCTACAATAGCGTCAATAGATATTCTTTTTATACAATGTTAAGTTTAGAAATTAAATTAAATTAATGTCTGATCTGTTTAGAATAAGCCACATGGTTTTCTTAACTAAGATCCCATAATGCACACAATGTACTATAACGATTT
>WSYH01001395.1:87680-115757 GCA_036426205.1 Ascaphus truei | reverse complement strand
ATATATAATAATATATATCCTATACATTTGCTCGCCCCGGGGCGACTGTGGTATTTAACCCCGGCCGGTCGCAGTAAATTATTGGGGCCCAAGCAGCACACGTTTTGGACTACCACAGGCGGCACACTTTCATTTGAGTACGGCCTCATTCCGCAAGACTGGTAGATACGGGCTGGGAGCCGCAACTCCATCAGCGTGCCAGCGGTCACGCGTCATCAGGTGACTTGTACAGCGTGCACAGGGCTCCCGAGGGGAGCCCTGGGGTCGCGCGGACCTGTGAGGGACCGGCGGCGGGACGTTCCGGGGCAACACGGTGAGGATTGAGGGGGAAGCCGATCGGGGGCTTCTCTCTCGAGGCTTTTTTCGGCGCTTGCGCCGCACCTCGGCGAGCGCGCCAGGTTACTGCTTGCGACCGAGAACGGGCAAATGCTTCGCAATAAACTCGGCCGCAGCAGTAGGTGTGCGAGTAGATTTGTGTGTGTGTTGGCGCGAGTAGATTTTTGGTGATTTGTCAACATGTATGTATATATATAGATATAATATATAAATTTAGATATATATATAAAGATATTATTATATATTCATTATGGGAATTATATATTATTATTATATTATTGATATTGATTATTTTGATTAATTAAAATTGCCAATGTTTGTAGGGGTGAGAATAGGACACAAGTACAGACTCCTTGTTTCTAAAAACAATAAAACTTGTGATGTCAAATTCAACTAATTGCAAAAAAAACCCCAGGTGATTTGGAATAGGCGCATACATATCCCCCCAAAAGGATACCAGATGGAAATATTAATACATACAAGAAAACAAAGGTATATAAACACTGATGTGTAACACCAACAAAAATACTTCTCAACTTCCAGGGATATGCAAAGATTCCCTACAGAGCAGTCTTGGTTCGGGGTGGGAAGCGGAGCGATGAAAATCAGGACCCCACACCATGGAAAATAAAGAAAACTTAAAACAAGAACGTGTGTAGTATCAATACAATTGGAACTTAGTAAGACGTCTTGGTACTCATAGGAATCTACTACAACAAGTGTGAAATAAACTGCAGTGGTCTGACTCAGTCTCAGTATTGAAGAGGTGGATCTCAACACATGATGATTAAATTCTTGGCTCAGGAGATTCAGAAAAACAATTCGTGCGGGATGTCATATGCTCAGATCAGGTAAGATGAAGTGTATAGGAATATATAAACAGACGGACAATGGGCTATAGATTGCCAAGGACACTTTTATCACCAAAGAAAAGGAAAATAGAGAAGAAATGTATTACAATAAGTACAATGATTCTTGTAAACACTAAAGGTTTTGAGATGAGACAGTTTGAAACGCTGATCCTGAGATAAAAAATTGCTCCGTCTCCCGCAACCCAACCTCACACGGGGGATGGCGTTGAAGTCACTCCCCCGATACAAGGGTGAACGACACTTACCGGTTGAAGGGGCGTGGACGGACAGAATGGATCGGCAGTGGAGCTCGGTCGTCTCACTTCGGGGGGGGAGAGCAGCTGGCAGCAGATAATTTCTCAAGCGAGCCTTGCGGTTAATAAAGTAATTATGTGTCAGTGAAATACCAATGATTGCAATTAATGTTAATGAAGGTTGAATTTGAATTAGAGAACTATATATAGGATTCACCCTCCAAGGGAAGTTATTCTGCTCCTGATGAAGCTGCTCTATGAACACGCGAAACTCGTTGAGCCTTGAGAAAAGTTAGTCATGCCTGCCCAGCTGCCACACGAAGTGAAGTACGACCGAGCCCACGCGATCCATGCTGTCGTCGCAATCGCCTTCAACCGGATCGTCGTCACCCGTTTGTATCGAGACAGTGACGTCAGACGCCATCCACCGGCAGTGAGGTTGGAGTTGGCGGGAGGACGGGCGCAATATGCAAGAGTGCATGACTCCACTATGACTCCCTTATTTGGGTTCACATGTTAACCCCGATATGTGCAGTAATATCTTACCACATTGCAGTGCAATACTCATGAGCCAGATTTATCATATGTGTGAGATCCAAACCTCTTCAATACTGACTGAGTCAGACACACTGCAAGTTTATTTAGAAGTTCCAATTGTATTGATATACTGCAACTATTATGGTTTATATTTCTTATTTCAGGTGGGTGTCTGTGGTAATCCTCCATTCCCACCCCGACCAAAATTCAATAACTTGGGAATTGGTTCCTAATGTATCAATGGAGATTTAGCAGAAAGTGGTCCATCATAACTATTAGAGACCTGGTTACATGGTTGCGGTAAACGACGGAACACCCGGTGACTAGTATGTGAGCTTCTAATGAGACGTGTATTTCTATCATGGTACAAACATTTTGAATTATACTTCACAACTGAAAACTATCGATTACCTATCTATCAAAGGATTTGGAAAGAATTTACTGCCACTTTAATTGGGTGTTTTGCAGCTAGTGACATCCTTTGTAAATCGTTAAATATTATGATCAACTTTAAATGTATGATCCACAATATTACTCTCCGCCCTAGTGCTGCCACATGCTGCTAAAACCTTATTTTTACAATGTACGTCTACAGTTTACTGTCACCTGAAACTTTTGGATATTGCAAACTTATCTCCTGCATGGCCCTTTTGTAAGAACAGTTTGTGTAACAGTGACTTTTTTGTCTCATCTGTAGTACAAAGCCAAGCACCCAATTAACCCAACATGCCAGCACTGCAAGGTTGGCTTTCTTAGCCGTCAGGAATTACATCCTCAAACATATGAACGTTCAAACACCCAGCGGAGTATATGGAAAGATGAGGACCAGAAACTAATCTTGCAATATTCAATAAATAGGACAGAAAAAATGCATCTTTAAACCGTCTACCAATGCAATTAATAAACAATGTAACTGCTTCTCATCCAAAAGATATATATTAGCAGCTCCAAAGGAAAAGATATTGGGAGAAAGTGGGAAGAGTCTTAATGGGTTATCAGATCAGATCCTACAGAAGGGGACCCACACAACAGGGAGGAGGACCAGCATTGTATGTGGGGATGTGGAGAAGGGATTTAGTCCGGTTGCCAATTGAACATACACAAGAGGATACACACAGGGGCAGAGACCGCAGTATGTGGGGAATGTGGGAAGGGATTAGTTGGTTATCCCACCTGAACACACACGAGAGGACAAACACAGGGGAGAGACCGCTGTATGAGGGAATGGGGAAGGGATTTAGCATGATATCCAGCCTGGAAAATGCACATGAGGTCACACACAGGGGAAGAGAACGCAGGTATGGGGGATGTGGTAAGGGATTTAGGCAGTTGTTATTTTATTCAAAAAAAAAAACCTGAAAACACACACGACGAGGACACACACAGGGATGAGACCGCATGTATATTTGTGGGAATGTGGGAGGGAACCTTTAGGTAGGTACGCCATCCGGAACCTACACAAGAGGTCACAAACAGGGGAGAGACCCGCATGTATGTGCGGGAATGTGAGGAAGGGATTTAGGCAGTTTTATCCCACCTGAACCTACAAATTGAAGTCACACACAGGAGAGACATCGCATGGAGGTGGGGAATGTCGGGAAGGATTTAGTCGTTAGGCCGCACATGAACCCACACGAGAGGACACACACAGGGGAGAGACTGCAGTTCTGTGGGAAGTGGGAAAGGGATTTAGTCGGTTAGCCATCCTGAACTTGACACAAGGGTCACCACAGGACGAGAGACCGCATGTATCGTGTGGGGGAATGTGGGAAGGGATTTAGTTGTGTATCCAGCCCTGATCAGGACACCAGAGACACCAACAGGGGAGAGACCGAATGTATGTGGGGAATGGGAAAGGGATTTAGCAGTGATCACAACTGAAACATACACATGAGGTCACACACAGGGGAGAGGACTGAATGTATGTGGGGAATGTGGGGAAGGGATTTAGTCGGTAGCACAAACATGAAAACATACACCATGAGGTCCACAAGGGGAGAGACCGCATGTATGTTGGGAATGTGGAAGAGGATTTAGTGTGTATCCAGCCTGATCAGACACAGATGGACACACACAGGGGAGAGACCGAGTATGTGGGAATCTGGAAAGGGATAGGCAGTGTATCCACCTGAAAATACACATGAGGTCAAACAGGAGAGAGATCGTATGTATGTGGGAATAGGGGAAGGATTTAGGCAGTAGCGACCTGAACATACCACACAAGAGGACACACAAAGGGGAGAAGGAGAACGCAGTATGTGGGGAACTGTGGGAACGGGATTATTGACTTCCACTCATGACAAACACGAGAGGACACAAACAGGGGAAGAAGAGACGGCATGTATGTGGGGAAGGGGTAAGGGATTTAGCAGTTATCCCACCGAACATTTACAAATGAGGCAACACACAGGGGAGAGACCGCAGTATGTGGGGAATTGTAAGGGGGTTAGGCAGTTATCCCACTGAACACAAACAAGAGCGTTTTTACAACACAGGGAGGAGAACGCATGTATGTGGGGAACTGGGGAAGAGGATTTACAGTTAGCCAGCTGATCAGGACACCAGGACACACACAGGGAGAGGACCTGAAATGTGGTGATATGTGGTATAAGGGATATTTTAGGCAGGTTATCCCATCTGAACCTACACATGAGGTCACACACAGGGTGAGAGAATGCATGTATGTGGGGATGTGGGGAAGGATTTAGTCGGTTAGCAACCTGACTACACAAGAGGTCCACACACAGGGGAGAGACCCGCAGGCATGTGGGAAGTAGGAAGGGATTTAGTGTGTTATCCAGCCTGATCAGGCACAGATGACCACCCCGAGGGAAGACCGCGTATATGTGGGAATGTGGGAAGGGATTGATTTCACCAGTTATTCAGATGAACATACACATGAGGTCACACACAGGAGAGATGTCGATGTTGGTGGGGAATTGGGAAAGGGACTTTGATTGGAACTTTCAGCCTACTTTTAAACAAACACAAGAGTGGACACACAGGGAGAGATCGCATATGTATGTGCTGTGGTGTGATGTGACAGAAACAGGGGATGGTAATACAATCCGTATACTAGGGCTCCAGGATACTGACAGTTTCTATTCATGTTTGGCCTCGGGGTGAAGAATATGAATACTACACTCCATCCCACAGTTTGGCACGAGATGGAACTGAGGAATGAGAGATCCAGACACAGAGTTTGTCGGCTGCATGATTTCTGTCACCTGTCATGCTAATAAGGAATCAGGTATATAAGACTGATTCTGTTGCTCTTTGCCCCCCCCTCTCCCCAAGAGCCTTGGGGCTGGAAGGATGCCGTAACTACAGAGGGGAGGAAAGAAGCTCTTCCCCCAAAAAGGTTCCAATTTTCTGTCATTGTTATCAAGACTGCAACGTTAACTTGTTTTGTTGTTGGAAGTGAAAAGTCCACTTCAACCCTGAGTCAGGATATCTAAGATTAAGTTATCGATCAGGTGGCAGCTTTTGTTTTTGATCTGTTTTCTGTTGATGCAAGGTGGCAGTCTCAGTGATGGGCTGAAATAAACTCAGCTAGCTGTTATTAAAGGAACAGTTAAGTGAAGCTCCTCATTTAACATACACTAAAAGAACCGTGTTCTAAACAGTCCAGGGCCAAACGACGGAGCCCCGGAGTAGCGTTTGTCAAAGTGGGGCATGTGGGAAAGGGATTGATTGACTTGCCCAGCTGAACAAACACGAGAGGACACCCACAGGGGAGACGGCGGCCGCATGTATGTGGCGGTGAATGTGGAAGTGATTTAGGCCTCATGCAGTGAAGCGACGATATGTGAAATGGGCAAGCTTACGATTAGCAATGTTATTGGCGATTTTCCCTCTCCGTATGCAGTAAGGCCGATCCCTCAAAATCAAGACGAAAACCATGCTTCAGGCCCACTCTCACGATGATTTGCCCGATCACACACCGGTGTATCGGCGCTGGTGGCGGTGGTTGGTGCTGGTAGGTTCGCCAATCAAAAATCTTGCTGCATCAGGCGAGGCAGCATGTATTGGATAGTGCGCCAATTTAAAAGGCAACGTGCTACTGTTAATCATTCTCTGTGTTGTTGGGGAGTGAGAGAGAGAGAGACGCACAGGCTGGGCGATTATTTAATATTTGCATTATTGGACTGAGACTGGTTGTGTATTGTGAGAGAGCTTTGTCCTTTTGTGTTTTGGTTAAATCTTGTCTTGTTTCTCTAGTGGATCAGTGTTTCGTGTGATTGGACTTGTAAACTGTATGTTTTCTGTTTTTTGTGAGTGCTGGGAAGTATGGCCGCAGAGTGGGAAGGTGATGCTGGTGTGAGTTGTAGTGCTACTCGTCGCGAGTACGAGTCGGAGTGAAACGTTACTGGTCAGGGGAGTGAGTTGCTGGGAGTGCGGTGTGGCTGTTGATGGGAGTGGCGAGGCTTGTTTAGGGGGGGAGTGGGATGCTCGTTGCTTAGGCGTGCGAGTGCTGTTGTGGGAGTGGGAGTTGCGTTGCTAGGAGTAAATTAGATACAGTGTATACTATAAGGTGCATCAGGAAGAAAAACTATAGGAAGACACCATTGTGCCAAGGTAACGTTATAATTGTAGTATTTAGCAACTGCGCCCAGCTCTGGGCAACAAGGGAGCGTGGAGGGGCATTCAAGGTTTATGAGGAGGTATTCTATTCTGTAAAGGATAACAGGTCGTGTCGCAGTGGTGCACCCGCCAAACCCAACCGTGGCTCGTTTGTCACGTGGGGCGGTAACAGTGACCGGCGGTGGGTGATCTCCTTCAGGCTGGAAAATGGGTGGGGGAGAGAGGCATCTCTCGGTGGTGCGGCCTCAGCTGGGCTCGTGTGTTATGAACCGGCACCGAGATCCTGGGTGTTGAGCGGTCTACGTTCAGTGTCACGTGACCTGCGCGTTCCCCTCTGTGAGGGGTCTTCCAGGCGTGCAAGCGGCAGTAGAAAGAGTAGAGGAAGCAGGGAAGGATTCCTCTCAGCAAAGCCGAAGAAAGAAAGTTAGCGCTGCACAGGCCGCCAAAACACAGGGTGTAGACAGTGGTGACTCTAAAATTCAAGTTTATTGACCAGACATAGATTGCTGATGGGTCCTTGACGCGTTTCGGCCCCGCCAGGCCCTCGTTTCAAAAGAGTGACATCAGCTGTGAATACAAGAATATATAGGCAAACAATTAAACACAAAACCCTGTCTTGAATTCAATCAGGAGGGTGGGTTAATGTTCTAACATCAATTCAGGTTAAAAACAAATTAAAAAATGTTTGCAGAAACAGATGGTGATTAGTCTTGGTAGCTGGATCAAAACAGGGCATATAGACATAATTGAAATCGGTGCACATGTGAAAATAGCCATCATTAACGATACAAAAATGTAAATCGTTATAAAGCAATTAAAAAGCAATGTGTCTAAAATAATACATCCCCATTGTAATTTAATTATAAGATGAATAGTTGGAAACACTGATCGGATAGTGGGTAAAAGAGCAAGATTAATGCCAAAAAGTATATTTATGTATATAATAAATAATGGTAAATAGATGCGAGATGGGAATGGGGGAGAGACTAGGGAAACAAGAAAAGAAAAGAGAAAAAAGAGGGATGGAGAAGAGGTGCGGAAGAATAGGGGGGGGGGAATTTGGTGGGAAAAGACGGGGGGGGGAAGGGGGAATTAATCATTTATTAATTGTCACAGCAGCTATGTGGTATACGTGATTTCATGTGGTTGTGATGCCAAATATGTTGGTAGGACCATACGTTCATTACATGTTCGCATCTCAGAAAACATATAAGACTAATCAAGAAAAAAGACTACTACACCCGGCCGGTCTCTAACCACTTCACTATGTGTCCAAATGGTGGTTTAGGGATTTCAGTTTCTATGGCATTGAAGGTTCCATGCACATAAGAGGAGTCAAACCCGATCTTTAATAAATTGAAATAAAACAGAGGGCAGTGGATTTTCAAGTGGGAATACACTGCCCCCCGTTGCTTGAATGTGGATTGGGAACTGCAACACTTTTTGTATGAATAATTTATCATTCATTCAATTGTTCTTTTTTCTTTCCCCTTTCCCTCCCTTCCCTTCCTTTACCTTCGTCATACTTCATCACATCAACCCCTCCTTCTTTCCCCTCAACCCACACACCACACTTTCCTTCCCTAAATCTTCTCCATCCCCTTTCTTTTTTGCCTTATTTCTTTTCTTGTTTCCCTAGTCTCCCCAGTCCCATCCGCACTATTTACCATTATTATGATATAAACATAAATAACCTTGAATTAATCTTGCTCTCTTTACCAATATCGATCAGTGTTCCAACTATATCATCTATATAATAATTAAATGGGGAATGTATATATTTTATAACATTGCATTTTTAATTGCTTTAGAACCGACTTATACATTGTATCTGTTTATGATGCTATTTCACAATGTTGCCCGATTGTCATTATGGTTCTATATGCATGTTTTTGATAAAAGCATACCAAGATAATCCCTCTGTTGCTGGCAACATTTTTATTTGTTTTTACCTTTGATTGTTAATTTAGGCAATTTACCCACCTACCTGATTGAATTCAGAGACAGAGTTGTTTTGTGTAATGTTGCCTATTAGATTATTGTATTACACAGCGATGGCCACTCTTGAAGAAGGCTCCTGCGAGCCGAAAGCGTCAGAGGACCCCGTCGGGAATCTATTGTCGTTTGACACACATCCATACACATGTGACATCTGCTATTGGCTCACATAATCGTCTTACCTATACACTGGGGGGGGCAAGATTAAGTGTGGGGGGAGCAAGGTTTACAGGGGCCCCGCGCGCTTCACGAAGGCACTTAAATTAAGTGCCGAGGAAGCCTCTATAAACCTTACTTACCGTGGTTCAGTCGGAATCTGGAGACGTGGGGTCAACAGGACGCCCAGACGCCGGGAACCACGGCAAGGATGAGGGAGGGAGGGGCACGCGCGGAGAGCAGGACAGCTGGCAGGGGGGCGCAGGGATAAAAGATTGCGCTCCCCTACAGCTCTTCATATCACATATAAAAGATGCAGCTTCAGCATTATTTGAACTGGTGCTTTTACTGCAAAAGAGATGAGCATTTAAACAGATCTAAAGGGGATTCTCGGTTAAAAGTGAGGAAATGTATACTATACAATTTTAAATTTCCTTATCTATATAAATATATTATTATTATTATTATTATTATTATTATTATTATTATTATTATTATTTATATTTATTTATTTTTGATTAATAAAATGCAATGTTTGTATGGGGGAGAATCAGTGACACAAGTACAGACTCCTTGTTCCCTAAAAAAATAAAAATCTGTGATGTCAAATTCAATAATTGAACCCAGGTGATTTGAATAGGCGCTAAATTCCCCCCCAAAAGAATACCAGATGTAAATTACAACATACAAGAAACAAAGGTATAACAATGATGTGTAACCCAAAAAAATACTTCTCAACCTTCCAGGGAATATGCAAAGATTCCCTACAGATGCAGTCTTGGTTCGGGGTGGGAAGGGAGCGATGAAATCAGGAACACACCATGAAAATAAAGAAAATAAAAACAATAATAGTGCTGTATATCAATACAATTGGAACTTAGTAGACGTCTTGGCTCTATAGGAATTCCTACTTACAACAAGTGTGAAATAAACTTGCAGTGGTCTGACTCAGTCAGTATTGAAGAGGTTGGATCTCACACATGATGATAAATTCTGGCTCAGGAGGAATTCAGAACAAAATTCTTGCGGATGTCATATGCTCAGATCCAGGTAAGATGAAGTGTATATGGAATATATAAACAGACGGACCAATGGTCTAGATTGCAAGGACACTTTTATCACAAAGAAAATAGAGTAAGAAATGTACTTACAATAAGTACAATGACTTGTACACATAAAGGTTTCGTGAGACAGTTGAAACGCTGATCCTGGATGATAAAAAATTGCTCCCGTCCTCCCGCAACTCCAACCTCACCGCCGGTGGATGGCGTCTGACGTCACTTCCGATACACGGGTGACGACATCCGGTTGAAGGCGATTGCGACGGACAGCAATGGATCGGCAGTGGAGCTCGGTCGTCTTCACTTCGTGGGCAGCTGCAGCAGACTAACTTTCTCAAGCGAGCCTGCGGGTTAATAAATTAATTATGTTTCTATTGAAATACCAATGATTGCAATTAAATTGTTAATTGAGGTGAATTAGAGACACTATATAATAGGATCCACCCTCAAGGGAAGTTATTCTGCTCCTGAGGAAGCTGTCTATGAACAGCGAAACTCGTTGAGCTTGAGAAAGTTAGTCTGCTGCAGCTGCCCACGAAGTGAAGACGACCGAGCTCCACTGCCGATCCATTGCTGTCCGTCGCAATCGCCTTCAACCGGATGTCGTCACCCGTGTATCGGAAGTGACGTCAGACGCCATCCACCGGCAGTGAGGTTGGAGTTGCGGGAGGACGGGAGCAATATTGCAGAGTGCATGTACTTCCCTCTATGACTCCCTTATTTGGGTTCACTGTAACCCCTATATGTGCAAGTAATATCTTACCACATTGCAGTGCAATTCCTCATGAGCCAGAATTTATCATCATGTGTGAGATCCAACCTCTTCAATACTGACTGAGTCAGACCACTGCAAGTTTATTTTATAAGTTCCAATTGTATTGATATACTGCACTATTATTGTTTATATTTTCTTTATTTTCATGGTGTGTTCCTGATTTCATCGCTCCATTCCCACCCCGAACCAAAATTCAATAATTGGGCATTTGGTTCCTAATTTATCAATGGAGATTTAGCAGAAAGTTGGGTCATCCTATAACTATTAGAGACCTGGTACATGGTGCGGTAACGGGAACACCCGGTGACTTATATGTGAGCTTCTAATGAGACGTGTATTCTATTCATTGTACAAACATTTTTGAATTATACCTTCACAACTGAAACTATCGATTTACTATCTATCAAAGGATTTGGAAAGATTTCTGCCACTTTAATTGGTGTTTTGCAGCTAGTGACATTTCCTTTTAAATCGTTAAATATTATGATCAACTTTAAATGTATGATCCACTACATATACTCTCCGGCCCTAATGCTGCACATGTGCTAAACCTTCATTTTTACAATGTACGTCTACAGTTTACTTTCATCCTGAACTTTTTGTGATATGCAAACTTACCTCTCCTGCATGGCCTTTTGTAAGACAGTTTGTGTAACAGTGACTTTTTTGTCTCATCTAGTACAAAGCCAAGCACCAATAACCCACCCATGCCAGCACTGCAAGGTTGCTTTTAGCAGTCAGGATTACCTCCTCAAACATCTGAAGTTCAAACACCCAGCTGAGTATATGGAAAAGATGAGGACAGAACAATCTTGCAATATTCTAATAAATAGGACAGAAAATGCATCTTTCAACCCGTCAATGCAATTAATAAACAATGTAACTGCTTCTCATCCCAAAAGATATATATTAGCAGCTGCCAAAGGAAAAGATCTTGGAGAAAGTGGGAAGAGTCTTACTTGGTTATCAGATCAGATCCTACAGAAGAGGACACACACAGGGGAGAGACCACATGTATGTGGGGAATGTGGGAAGGGATTTAGTCGGTTAGCCAATTTGAACATACACAAGAGGATACACACAGGGGAGAGACCGCATGTATGTGGGGAATGTGGGAAGGGATTTAGTTGGTTATCCCACCTGAACACACACGAGAGGACACACACAGGGGAGAGACCGCATGTATGTAGGGAATGTGGGAAGGGATTTAGCATGTTATCCAGCCTGAACATGCACATGAGGTCACACACAGGGGAGAGACCGCATGTATGTGGGGAATGTGGTAAGGGATTTAGGCAGTTATCTCACCTGAACACACACGAGAGGACACACACAGGGGAGAGACCGCATGTATGTGGGGAATGTGGGAAGGGATTTAGTAGGTTAGCCATCCTGAACATACACAAGAGGTCACACACAGGGGAGAGACCGCATGTATAGGTGGGGGACTGCAGGATGATGTATGGTCCCACTTCTGTGGGAGGCACCGCCGAACGTAGTAGTGAGCACCCTGTGGTGTTCCCCAGAACCCCAGAGGGAACACCAGAGGCCCCCGCAGGAAAACTGGGGTTTCACCCGGGGCTCACCAGACATCCTTGGGCCTACCCCGACCACGCCGGGACCCAAACGCGAGACTCACGGGACCCAAGGAGACCACCTGGCGCGCCATGGTGCTGGCAGGATCCACCCGCAGGGCCTCCAGATCTGTGTAAAAAGGGGGCTGATGGAAAACTGGAGTAGGTCTGCTGTCAGGTGCCCTGCCAGCCACCGGGGACTGGGGGGCTGCGTCTGCGGTATTGAACCCTGTATGTAAAAGAATAAACACAGCCTTGTATTTATGGGGGGGCACAGGGGCACGTCGGGTCATGTATGAATAATAGAATGCTGTTTTCATTTGTCGCGTTCATCTTACTGTTTTTTGTGGGTTATCTGGGGGGTGGGTGTTTCCCCCAACGGGATGTGGGTAGGCCTCCCTCGCACGCGGTACGGACTGGGTGGTTAGGCCCTCACGGGTGGGGGGTTAGCTGTGGGAGGTAGGAGGCATCCCGATGGTGGGTGAGGGGTGGGTTACCCACATTCATGACTGTATGCGGTACAACACACACCTACGCTATGGTCGCACTTAGGGGTTAAGGGGACAGTACTTTGTTCATGTTTTAATTTTTGTGTCTGTTTGCAGAAGCGGCACGGGGCCAGCGCGCACAGGATTGGGGGGGGAACGGTATGTGGGTAGGCGGGGAGGGTGGTTAGTGAGAACTCACAGTATGCACTTGGGTCCCCCCCCCTCCCTCCCTCCCCCACATTTACATACACTAAACTGACATCCAATGCAGGGTGAGGAGATTTAATGTAACACGAACACTCTCTCTGCTTAGGAAATCGTTTGGACAGCGCCTCCCCCCTCAATGTGTGTTCTGTTAAATCTCCTCCCTTCAGTGTAAGCTGTTCTTTAAAGGAAACATTAGGGGGGAGGGGTTTAGGCCTTTACATCTCTCTCCCTTCAGTGTAATCTGTTTCACAGAAACATTAGGGGGGAGGGGGCTTTAGGCCTTTAAATCTCTCTCCCTCAGCTTAATCTGTTTACATCCAAACAAACATTAGGGGGGAGAGGGGGCTGGCTTTAAACAGATACCATGAAGGCAGGGAGATACAGGAAATGTACTGTATTGTTCATACATGTATGGTTGTTTACTTGCCAAGGCTTGTATAATGTATAATGTTTTTTACAATTGGAAGATGTAATCTCGACGCGTGGTATTGTAAGGGTATAGCTTTGGAGTTTATTTTAAATTGTGTGTATTGGTTCAGGGTTGGTACTTACAGTTAGTACAGGTAGAACCACGTTATAACGCAGGTCCTCGGGGTCCACCCCGAGATGCACCGGTGCAGGAACGGCGGTCGCGCGCTAATTTTTTTTTAAAATGGCCGCCGAGCGCTGTCGGGAGGGAGGGATGAGGAGGGAAGGACCAGCGCACCGAGGCATGCCACACATGCGGCAAGTCTGGCATCTCCTGTGGGGGCGCACGCAATGACGCGAGCGCCGTTCATTAAAAAATAAAATGTTTCGTAAAACACAAAGGCCCAGATTAATCCCTCCTCCTCCAGCCACCTCCCCTCCACCACACAGCCCCCAGCCCTCTCCCCTCCCCCTCTCAAGGCCCTCTCTCACACCAGCCCCCGTGCAGCCATGTGGTTTTTTTTTTCTTCCGGAGTGTTTTTTTTCTTACGGAGAGGCTTAGTTACCGCGGGATCCTAGACGAGAGAGAGAGTGAGTGTGCACGTGTGCTGATATGTGTGGTGTGTGTGTATCTAGTTGTGCTGGCACCGCAATTTAGCCTTGTTGTGATAGAGCTATTACAGTCAGCATAAGAACGAGATTCGGGACCTAATGCAACGTTTAAAGTGCTGTCTCGTGAGGGTATCAGTACTGGATGACAGGTCATGTTACAGGGCAGATGTGGCAACTGCCTATTCTGGGAAGTAGTTACTAGCAGTCGCAAAAGGCAAAGCAGCACGTCTCTTGAATAGAAGGGCACGCTTCTAGGAAGTGGGTTGACAGAGCTCTGGTGTTACTCTACTTGCGCCTGACACAAAGCCGTTGAGGTGGGAGCATCAGACCTTTGCATGGAAGGGTTGCTGCAACATTTGGAGTACGCTGTTTTTGGAAGCTTGTAAAGCGTTCTTGCTGGTGGCTCGGTCAAACCTAGCTCGCACAGAGTGTTTGACACACCAGGAGCCGAGTACATAGAGGTAAACCATTGGAGGAGCAAAATCACTCCCAGCTTCTTTGGCCCTGCCTTTCCTATCTGAGCTTTCACGAGAGCCTGTGGATCCCTTACACAGCCGTGTTGAACGAAGCTTGAGACAAGTTGCAGATACAACACGTGCGCGTGGGGGATTCCAAGAGGGGGTGCCTATTCACTGTTGGGGGGGGGAGGGGTTGGTTAAAGGTTACACATTTTGTGGGAGAACGACACAGCGGGTTGGTAGAAAAAAAAACAGGGTCGTCAGCAGACGTTGTGACTACGGAAGAAGAATGCAACTAACACCTATCCTGGTAATGATTAGCAGTCCCATAGGGCGCACAAACTCATTCTTTATCGCGTTTGCAAAGGAGTAAGTGTAATGCATCAGCGCGGGTCCTTCACTGTTGTAAAAAAATTCTCGCAGGTTTACTTGTGATACCAAAACATTTGTGTATGCAGGATTGTTGTAGGGGTGATTAAATACAGGGGTTATGTTACATTACTTAGGCAGTGTGCTGCCACGTCCCTGTGAGCAAGAGCAGTAGTGTGCAGTGTGAGCAATGGGTGGTCAGTGTGGAGCACGTGTGTGTGCAGTGTGAGCAAAGCAAGAGCAGTGATGTCAGTGTGTGAAGCCTGTGAGTGAGAATGTGTGATGTCAGTCGTGAGCAATGAGCAGGGTTGTGTGAAGTGTGTGTCAGTGTGAGCAAGTGTGAGCAGTGTGTGTCATGGTGTGAGCAGTGTTGCTGATGCAAGGGTGAGCACATGAGAAGCTGTGTCAGTGTGTGGCAGTGTGAGCAATGTGTGTGTAAGTGTGAGACCACATGAGCCAGTGTGTGTGCATTTGTGTGTCTGTGTCAGTGATGAGCAAGGAGTGTGTGTCCGTGTGTGTGCAGTGGCGTGTCTGGTCAGGTGGGCAATGTGGCAGGTGCAGTATGGCTGCCAGTATGTGTTCCGTATGTGGCAGTGTGAAGCAATGAGCCGTGTGGGTGCAAGAGTGAGTGTGTGCAGGTGTGCAGTGTGTTTTTTTTCCACGGGAGCCACGGACACCCCGCCGTATAACCGAACATCGCGGCTTATATAGCGAGGGGCCGTCTATAAAGGGGTGTACCTGTATATTGATTGTGTTTACTTGATTGGTTAAAATAGTTGACTTGTTTGAAGTGTTTGTATTTACTGGTAGAGTAGCTTGCAATATATTGTTAACTTCATTTGCAGAATGTATATGGTGCATAGATTTTATGCACCCTTTATACAATGTAAATGCAATGTACTGTGTGCGCACACGAATGTTCAGCGTTTTATTTGTAAAATCAGTTGGATATTAAAGGATTATAGTATTGTCGTATACACAGACCCCACGACCGTTCTTTGTAGGACAGTTGATTTTGATAACCATTCTAAATGTATTTGTATATTGGTTCATCATCGGTGTATATAACTGTATACTGTATATATCTAACACTAATAGAATATATACTATAATCTATCTATATTATATATATTTAATATAAGATAATATAATATTTGTATACAGTGTAATATATATCTACACGTATATACTGTATATGTTATAGGGATTGTTATTATATATATATAGACTGTAATATATATCCAGTATATATTTATTTCTCTTCAGTATTAGTTCATGTAGATTTATTAGGACTTGGGGGTGATGTGCCCCGTTAATTGTTTGTATTGGGGGTGAGGGGGGTGTTTGGCCTTGGCATGTGAGTTTAGGACTTGCCGCAGCAGCACAATTTAATAAATAAATCTAAATAAATAAATAAATGAAACATAAATAAGTACATGTAAAATAACATTTTTATTGATAGTGTAGCGACGTCACCCGAGGGTCTACAGGAGCATAACCGCACCACGGTTTTCAGGCTGGGGACCCCACTGCTCCCCGATATAAGGCCCTTTAGGGGTTCCGTATCCCTCTGCTCTGCTTGGTTTACAGCCGCGGATTCACGTGGTTGGGCCACCTTTAACCAAGCCAGCACGGGATACCGGCACCCCCTAAGGGGGCGGGTATCTCGGGAGCAGGGGGTCCCCCGACGGAGTGAAACACACGCGCTTCAGACTCCGGACTTGAGACCCCCGCACATCTACACACGTCACATAACAATGTATTAAATGTATTTATTGTCATTATTTATTTAGAGTGATTGATTATTACGCACAGTTGGCGGCTGCAGTGGGGGTGTGGTGTGTATGTTTTTTATTGCACGGGTAGCGGGGGTGGGTGACTGAGGATTAGCCCCACAGGTGGTTGTTTAGCGCGGCTTGCGGGGGGGGTCACGCGGGAGGGTTAACCCACCTTCATGACCGTTCAGCGGTATTACGTGCACCCGAACCCCCCTCGCAACGCATCCCTAAACTCCCCCCAAGGGCCAAATACACCCCTCACCCAATCCCAACTACACACACAATACAGCGGGGCCCCACGTGGGGTAACCCTTCATTCGCCGTAGCGGCTATCCCGCTATGGCTAATGTGAAGCAGCATTTCTGTATTTTAATCCTATGCAGCAGGAGCAGGGGGGGTCACACCTGAGCATTAATTCTGGCTCAGGGAACCCCTGACTCATGTGACATATTATTCAAAATACAGTACTGTATGTTCTGGCTTATAGGGGTTGTTGTTAGACAGTGTATAAGTGGTGATACTGAATGACAATTCATTATAGGGGACGGCTTCAAAGAGAACAGCTCGCAAGCGCCCCATGTGTATTTTAACGGGGCATGGCAAGTATTGCAGCCCGGCAGGCACCATAAAAATGTTTAAATCCATGCAGGGAAAATAACGCAATCACTTGGACAGGAAAAACGATCAGAAACCTGAATTCACACCACGGGTATACCCGAATTCACCGGGACCTAGCACCCGACGCCCGCAGAATAAAGCGTGTCGTTACCTGTACAGTTTACTTCATCTGAACTTTTTGTGATATGCAAACTTACCCTCCTGCATGGCCTTATGTAAGACAGTTTGTGTAACAGTGACTTTTTTGTCTACATTCTAGCAAAAGCCAAGCACCATACCCACCATGCCACACACTGCACAGGTTGCTTTAGCCAGTGCCGGATACCCTCAAACATCTGAAGTTCAAACACCCAGCTGAGTATTGGAAAAGATGAGGACAGAACACAATCTTGCAATCATTCAAAAATAGGACAGAAAATGCATCTCTTTCACCCGTCAAGGCAATTAAAAACAATGTAAACTGCTTCTCATCCCAAAAGATATTATTAGCAGCTGCCAAAGGAAAAGATCTTGGAGAAAGTGGGAAAGAGTCTACTTGGTTATCAGATCAGATCCTACAGAAGAGGACACCCACAGGGGACGAGACCACCATGTAGTGGGAATGTGGGAAGGATTTAGTCGGTTTAGCCAATTCTGAACAGAACAAGAGCGTCACAACAGGGGAGAGACCCACTGTATGTGGGGAATGTGGGAAGGGATTAGTCGTTAGCAATTTGACATACCACACAAGAGGATACACACCACACACAGGGGAGAGACCGCATGTATGTGGGGAATGTGGTAAGGGATTTAGGCAGTTATCTCACCTGAACACACACGAGAGGACACACACAGGGGAGAGACCGCATGTATGTGGGGAATGTGGGAAGGGATTTAGTAGGTTAGCCATCCTGAACATACACAAGAGGTCACACACAGGGGAGAGACCGCATGTATGTGGGGAATGTGGGAAGGGATTTAGGCAGTTATCCCACCTGAACATACACATGAAGTCACACACAGGAGAGACATCGCATGTATGTGGGGAATGTGGGAAGGGATTTAGTCAGTTAGCCGACCTGAACACACACGAGAGGACACACACAGGGGAGAGACTGCATGTATGTGGGGAATGTGGGAAGGGATTTAGTCGGTTAGCCATCCTGAACTTACACAAGAGGTCACACACAGGAGAGAGACCGCATGTATGTGGGGAATGTGGGAAGGGATTTAGTGTGTTATCCAGCCTGATCAGACACCAGATGACACACACAGGGGAGAGACCGCATGTATGTGGGGAATGTGGAAAGGGATTTAGGCAGTTATCCCACCTGAACATACACATGAGGTCACAAACAGGAAGAGATCGTATGTATTGTGGGGATTGCGGAAGGGATTGTAGGAGTTAGCCACCTGAACATACACATAGGTCACACAAGGGGAGACACGCATGTATGGGGGAATTTGGGAGAGGAAATTCGAGTTATCCACGCCTGAACACAACAAGAGAGTCGACAACACACGGCGAAGACGTAGTATGTGGGGAATGTGGTAATGGATTTGGGCAGTTATCCCAACCTGAACAAAGACGCAGGTCACACACCAGGGGAGAGACCGCCTGATGGGGAATGTCGGAAGGGCATGTAGTCGAGTTAGCATCCTCCACTAACACACAGCAAGAGGACACCACAGGCGCGGAGACCGCATGATGTGGGGAGTGGGGAAGGGCATTTGTTTTTCGATTGTTATCAGCAGATCAGACACACCGAGTGACACGATTACAGGGGAGAGACGCTATGTATGTGGGGAATGTGGAAGGGATTTAGGCAAGTTATCCCATTGAGAACATCACATGAAGGTCAACACCAGGGGAGAGACAAGACGATGTATGTGGGGAATGTGGAAGGGATTTAGTCGGTTAGCCAACTGAACATACACAGAGGGTCACACACAGGGCAGAGACACATGATAGTGGGGGAATGTGGAAGGGATTTAGTGTGGTCTATCCAGACCTGTCAGACACCGATGCCAACACACAGGGGGAGACCGCGTATGGATGGAAGGGAATAGAGTATCCATGAGTAAAAATGGGAAGGAGAGAGACGTATGGCATGTGCACCAATAGGGTTTAGGTTAACGACTGAACATAACAATGAGGTTCACACAGCCGGGAGAATCCTCATATGATGTGGGGAATGTGGAAGGGATTTATTTTTTTTTTTTTTGTGACTTTCCGCCTGAACAAACACAACGAGGGCACCACAGGGAGAGAGCGCATGTATGTGGTTGTGACAGACAACCAGGGCTTGATGCGTACATAATTCGTGTCCATATAGGCCGACTCCAGGATACTGAACAGTCTATCACTGTTGGCCCCGGACGCTGCCAGCCTATAATACACTACATCCATCCTCCACAGTTTGGAAATGCGCTGGTAATTGAGGAATGAGAGATCCAGACCCGAGTTTTGCTGACTGCCTCGATTTCAGTACCTGTCTTTAGTCTCCAATTAGGAATCACGGATATAAGACTGACGTTCCTGTTTGCTTTTGCCCCCCCCCCTATCCCCCAGAGCCTGGATCTGGAAGGCTGCTGAACTACAGAGGGGAGAGAGCTCTTCCCCAAAATGGTTTCATATCTTTGTTCATTGCTATAAGACTGTACAAAGCTACCTTGTTTGTTGTGGAAGTTGGGAAAACGGCCACTTCCTCAAAACCTGAGTCAGGGATATCTAAGTTAAGTTATCGCTAAGGTGAGCAGCATTTTGTTTGTGATCTGTCTGTTCTGTTGGATGCCACTGTGGCTATTTCCCTAGCTCAGTGCCTGGGATCTGGAATACAATAAAACCAGGTCTATAGCTCTGATTTAAAGGAACCAGTAGCTGACGCCATAATCATTTAACCTACCCTAAAAGACTCGTTTTGTTTAAGCAGTGCCGGACAAACCCGACGGAGCGCCCCCACGGAGGGAGTAAAGCCGTTTGTCACAGTGGGGAATGTGCGACCAGGGATCGCTATGACCTTTTCCAGCCCTCTACCTGAAGCAAAACAGCGGAGCGACAACACAAGGGGACCCCCGCTCTCGGAAGCAGGTAGGTGGGAACCTGTGGGAAGTGATTTAGGGCCTCATGCAGTAAGCGGCGCACCGAATTATGTGCAAAATGCGAAAGATTACCGCATTCGCGCATTTTTATTGGCGATTTTCCCCTCCTCAGTATGCGTAAGTGCCCCCCCCCCCCCCCCTCCCGATCCCTGCTCAAAATCAATCCGAAAACCATTCCGTCCCACTCTCACAGAGGACAGACTGCCCGTAGCTCACAACCAAAGGCGTTATCGGCGTCTGTTGTGGCGGAGGAGGCGCGTTACCTGCTTAGGTCGCCAAATAAAAATAATCTTGCTGAATCAGACCCGGGGGCAAGCATGTATTGGAAGTGCGCCATATTTAAGGCTCTCAACGTAGTTAATGTAATTAATCCTGTGTTGTCTTGGTGAGTTGACGAGAGGAGAGAGCGCAAGAAGCTGGGCGATTTAATTATTTGCATATGTGATGAGACGTGTGTATTAGAGAGCTTGTCCTTTGTTGTTTGTTACATCTTTGTCTGTCTTCTAGTAGAAGTGTTTCGTGTGATTGGCTTCTGCTCCGTGAAAGCTTTGTTCTGTTTTTGTGATTTTTTGTGCTGTGAAGTATCCCGGCACGCAAAGCCGTAGGGAAGAGAGGTGATTGATGGTAGCTCTGGAGTTGTTTAGTGCTATACTACGCGAGACGAGTCGGACCCCACTGCCCTGACGGTATCTTGTTCAGGGGAGTGATTTGTTGCTGGCGAGTATGTGCGAGTGCTGCATCGTGCCGGTGCGAGTGCCGAGTGCGGTCGGTTGGGATTGGGAATGATGTTGCTAGTGAGTGCGGAGTCTGTATGGGGGCCAGTGGGAGTGCTGTTGCTAAGGAGTAAAGTTAGATACAGTGTATCCTATAAGGTGATCAGAAACTATAGGAAGACCCCATTGTCAAGTAATAAGTTATAATCAGTTAGTATTTAGCAATTTGGGCCCCAGCTCTGGGCAACCAAGGGTCGCTGTGTAGGGATTCACGGTTATGAGGAGGATTCTCTTCTGTTAAAGGATCCATCGAGTAGTCGTGTGTCGCAGTGTTTGCACGCCAACCCCACCGTGTTTGGCTTTGAGGTTGTACGTGGGGGGTAAGTGACCGGCGGTGATCTCCTTCAGTGCTGGAAAAATGGGGGGCGTGAGAGGAGAGAGGCTATCTCTCGTGTGCGCCTCAGCTGGGCTCGTGTGTATGAACGGCACCGACTGTCCTGGAGTCGTGAGCGGTCTTCACGTTCCAGTGGTCACGTGAACTGAGGTTCACTCCTGTGAGTGGGGTCTCCCGCGTGCAAACGCAGAGTAGAAGGCAGGGAAGGATCTCTCAGCAAAGCCGAGAAAGTAGCGCTGCACAAGCCGCAAACACAGGGTGTAGACAGTGGTGACTAAAATTCAAGTTTATTGAACAGACATAGATTGCTGATGGGTCCTCTGACGCGTTTCGGCTCGCAGGCCTTCGTCAAAAGAGGTGATCCATCGCTGTGTAATACAAGAATAGTATAGGCAAAATTAACACAACAACACACCTGTGTCTGAATTCAATCAGGTAGGGGGGTAATGTCCTCAACATCAATCAAAGGTAAAAATCAAATTAAAAAAATGTGCCAGCAACAGATGGTGATAGTCTTGGTATGCTTGGATCAAAACAGTGCATTATAGACAATAATGAAACTCGGGCACATGTGAAATAGCATCATAAACAGATACAAGTATAAGTCTGTTATAAAGCAATATAAAAATGCAATGTTATAAAATAATACATCCCCATTGTAATTTATATATAGATGAATATAGTGGAACCAACTGATCGGTAGTGGTAAGAGAGCAGATTAAGCAAAAGTTATATTATGTAATAATAATAATGGTAATATAGATGCGAGATGGGAATGGGGAGACTCAGGGAAACAACGAAAAGAAATAGAGGAAAAAAGAAGGGATGGAGAAGAGGTGAGGGAAGAAAGGGGGGGGATTGTGGGTGGGAAAAGAGGGGGGGGGGAGGGAGGAATTAATCATTTATTAATTGTTGTCACAAGAGCTATGGGTATACAGTGATTCTTTTGTGGTGTGTGAAGCGCTCAAAATGTTGGTAGGACCACACCCTAAGATCATTACAGGTAGCATTCTCACGAACATTATAAGACTAATCAAGAAAAAAGACCTACTACACCGGTCTCTAAACACTTCCCCCACTATGTGTCCAATGGTGTGTTTAGGAATTTCAGTTTCTATGGCATTGCACATGTTCCCATGCACATAGTAGAGGAAGGCAAAACGACTTAATAAATTGAAATAAAAAGCAGATGCAGGGGATTTTCCAATGGGATACCCTGCACCACCGTTGCTTGAATGTGGATTGGGAACTTGCAACACTTTGTTGTATAATAAGTTTATCATTCAGTTAACAAAATTTGGTCTGTTTCTTTCCCATTGTTCCATCCCTGCCTCCTTTCCTTCTTCATCGTCCTCCATCCAAACAAGGAGTTTACCACACCTACCACCAACCACCCCCCCTTTCTTCCCTCACCTCTTCTCCATCCCCTTTCTTTTTTCTCTATTTCTTTTCTTGTTTCCCTAGTCTCCCCATTCCCATCTCGCATCTATTTACCATTATTATTATATACATAATATAACTTTTGCATTAATCTTGCTCTCTTTACCACTATCCGATCAGTGTTCCAACTATATTCATCTATATAATAAATTACAATGGGGATGTATTTATTTTATAACATTGCATTTTTAATTGCTTTATAACAGACTTATACATTTGTATCTGTTTATGATGCTATTTCACAATGTGCCCGATTTTCATTATGTCTATATGCACTGTTTTGATAATATAGATCTCAATTTCAAGAAAAATAGACCTACTTATCACCCTCCCCCCTTTCCGGTAGCCTAAACATCCTTCATATGTGTCCAAATGGTGGTTTAGCGACATTTTAGCTGTCCTCATGGTCCTGTGCTACCATGGTGTAACCATTGCACAGAAGAGTGATGTTTGTACAACCATCCCTCTTCCTTCCAGCTGACTTCATTAAATTGATAATTTAAATTTTACGAGACTTGCAGTTGGATTTTCAATTGGCTCCATTTGTACCAACCCCCCCGCCTCCTCTTCTGCGGAACTGAGGCATCTGGGTAACTGCCCCAACCCAGCTGTACGGGTGACGCAATGATTGAGAGGAGGATACAATGTTGTGTTTCGTTCTGTACATGTTATCCGACACGTCCGGCGTTCTTCGCCCCCGATGCGCCCTTGTTTCCATTCTTCTTACACGTTCGGTGTAAAAGAATGCAAGGTGAGACCGGAAGAATGTAAGCACGTGTGGGGAAAAGTGTGTAGACAAAAAACAGGGAGTTTCTCATTCTCACCTCCTTTATCCCATCCCCGCTTCTGTTTGCTCTTAGTTTCTTTTACCGGGTGTCCATCCTGTAGTTCTCGCGCTCATCTCCCAGTCAGCGCATACTCCTATGGCTATCTTCCGCTTAGAGGACTATGACATTTGTTATCACGTACTTGATTTACTTTGCCCATTAACTCGTCTTGTCTCTTTTCACGTCATTCACCTACCCTGTCTCTCCCGATTGTAACCCCTTGTTTTGTGCACTTTTGTGCCAAACATATTCATCTAGTCGGTATAATAAACTTACAAGTGGGGATGTATTATTTACTATACATTGAATCTTTTAATTCTTAATTCTTGCCTTTCTCTTACGTCGATAACTAGGACTTATACATTTGTATCTGTTTATGATGCTATTTCACAATGTGCCCGATTTTCATTATGTCTATATGCACTGTTTTGATAAAAGCATACCAAGACTAATCACCATCTGTTGCTGGCACATTTTTTAATTTGTTTTTACCTTTGATTGATGTTAGGAACATTACCCACCCTACCTGATTGAATTCAGAGACAGGTGTTTTGTGTTAATGTTTGCCTATATATTCTTGTATTACACAGCTGATGGATCACTCTTTGACGAAGGCCTGCGAGCCGAAACGCGTCAGAGGACCCGTCGGCAATCTATGTCTGTTCAATAAACTTGAATTTTAGTCACCACTGTCTACACCCTGTGTTTGCGGCTGTGCAGCGCTACTTTCTTCGGCTTTGCTAAGAGATCCTTCCCTGTTGCTAGGAGTGCGAGTGCTGTTGGTGGGAGTGGGAGTGCTGTTGCTAGGAGTGCGAGTGCTGTTGGTGGGAGTGGGAGTGCTGCTGGTGGCTCAGTTGCTGATGGGGTGTCTGGTGGTGGCGTGCTTGCTGGTGGCCAGCTTTTGGAGTCTCTTCCATTGGAACAAGGAGATTCCAGTCAGCATCAGGCAAGCTCTGAGCCTAAACGTGCTAGGAAGAAACGTGTGGAGCATCCACGTAATCCTCGCTTCAATGACCAGGAAAATACAGCTCTTGTCACTGGGATTCAGGAGCACTATGACAGTCTGTATGGACATTTAGTAGGTAAGTGTACCTTTCCATTTATTCTTCAAATACATGTGATCCTAGGTCATGTTAGTTTTGTTAATATGCAAATATGGGTCCATAATATCTTTCAATGTTAATTATTGTGGAAACACATCTTTTTATCATGCGTTACAAGGACAACAAAACTAAGGCGTTCAATTTGCGATAACTGCATACAATATTAATGCAAGCTTGCTTACATGTCTAGGTTTAGTAGTGAATGCTCATGTGCTTCACATATTACACCTAAAACAGCATGTTTGCTATCTCTTGGAACAGCTAGCAGTGTAGGAAACTGGTGGTTGTATTATTATGAATTAACGTCATATATTTTGTATGTATTTCAAGCGCGGACAAGTTCATCAAGCAAAAAAGAAATGTGGGACACAATAATAATTGGTGTAAATGCGTGTGGGAATCGTGTCAGGGACAAGCTGAATTGTCGCAAAAGATTTGACGATATTAGGGCTAAATTAAAAAAGAAAATATAAGACCAACGCGTGCATGCTTCTGGCACTGGAGGTGGCCCGCCACCACAACGTCTGATCTTAACTCCATTGGAGGAGCTGCTTCGGGGAAAATTACTTCCCGTCGTCGTGGAGGGTTTGGCCGGTGACAGGGACATCGGAATTTATCCCTCACAATTTCCACCAGGTGAGAAATGTTACTGTACTAGGCGTGTCGTTGCTTACAGTTATTTTACACATTTCCGCTGCTTTTTATACTGTCTTCCCAATATAAGCATACCTACATCTATATATGTATATGTCTGTTTCTCTCTCTCTCTCTCTCTCTCTCTCTCTCTCTCTATATATATATATATATATATATATATATCAAAATAGACATATATGTTGTAGTCCTACTAAAAGCAGTAACTAATATACCACGTGGCATTGCGTGGTCATTTGCATGTGAATTCCCACAATGCTTTGCTGCAGTGGAAGCAATTTATGGTGGGCGAAGATGGGGAACAACAGGGTAGCACACATGTGTAAGACATGCTAATGAGAAATTATTATTAGCTACTGGTGCAGAACATAAATATTTATAATATTAATGTGTATATTATTTATTTTACTCCTACAAACACGACATTACTGGCTAATCTAATCATGCATCGAATAAATTGCATGCAACGGCCTACAAACATCACTTGCACTAACAAATGTCTAGTTGTTTATTAAAAGGTCCATTTTTGCTTTATGTCATATACAGACAGCATAATGAGGCACACGTAGCATATGTTATGTCATTGTGTTCATAACTTGCACACTTCAGACGACTATTTAGCTCCTCTACCATTGTGTTAAAGCAGCTGCAATGAATATGTCATCACAGCATACACGTCAACAGAGGGGGTGGGGTTCAGCACACACCCAAATTACAGGGTCATCTTACGGTCAACTTAGTTGACACCATTTTCACCTGCTTGAAGTAATTGAAAGGTCTGGCTGATTAGGGTTTTTGGGGGAGGGAATACCGTTCTTACAACCTGACTAGCAAAACTGAAGGTAATCACACTCATTTGTAAGGTTAACTCTAGGTACTAAATCCCCCAACAAGTCATTAGTTATGAAACCGTACGTCACACATTCGTTCACTCATATCTATAGTTGAACTGATATCAACACCACATTATCACACACTGCATGTGTTGTGTTGTTGAGTGGCAGCCACATTCAGGCGTGCCACAGCTTCTATTAATGTACCACACATATCCTCTACCAAAAATGAATATTTTAGCTATATGACCACCTTCATGATAACCATTGTGAATGTTCATCTCATGATAGTTATGTACATTATTATACTGATATGACTACACAACATATGATTTGTATGTACAAATTTAATCATTTTATCCTAACGCATTACTGCAGAAACATAGTATGTTGTATGTTACGGAACTCAAAAGTTCTAAGTACACAGGCATGTACATTGTTATTACAACTATTTATGTTCACTTTCACACACACATTTTCGGTTAAGGAACTGATGCTGTTAGTTAGTCATAAATACAGAACATACAATAACTGTATGTTCAATATTTACACATGTAAATTTACAACTGATGTTATTGTTATATATAGTTGCCCCTGGAGGACATGTGTCACCTGAGACGGAACAAGTGTCTTCACCTGGGTCATGCAGCTCAACACACCTGGAAGGTGAGTGTATGAGATGGTGGACATATAATATGTTCACTTCTATATGTTATGTTGTCATGTTCATTATTTGTGTTGCACATGTTCTTTAAATAGGATTACTTAGTGTCAGTGAAAATGACGTTTTTTAAGACAACATGTATTGTGTTTGTGATGTTAAGTATCATGTAGGAGTTGTGAGTTTTGAGCAACTTTTCATTCATTCTTATTTCATACTGAGTCCAAACATAATTCGTAAGTCAAGGTAGTTTTTAATGTGACGTTATAAAACGTATGGAAACATGTTAGGTGTTAGTGATCACAGAGTATAATTACATAGTAAAACAGCAGAGATTAACATGCCATTTCATAATGTGTACATTTATTTATAGCACATGATGATGATGATGATGCCGCCATAGACACAGAAATGCAATCAAGTGACCATGAAGAGGTTCCCATTGAAAGAGTTACACAGGCAAATCGTCCATCAAGTAAGACATACGATGCAATAGTAGCTTCTGAGGAAAAAATTGTTGAAGCTGAAAATCGCCGCCATTCAGATCTGATGACAGTGCACGAAAGGATGATATCACTGCAGGAAGAAACGATATCACAATTGTCACATCTTCACAGAGTCTTCATTGAAGTGCCTAAACAGATACAAAATTAAACACGACATTAGAAGCTGTAGTTGTTCAGCTAACCCAAGCTAATTACTTGAGAATGACTACAGTACCAAATTTTACCCATCACAGGAAGGATCTTTACATGGTGCTAATTTTTCACCCCATGCATCTGATTATATATATATATATGATTTGTACTATCTAAACTGGTATAGATGTATTTTCAGAAAACATTCACTTCATGCTTCCTTGTGAAAACACAGTATTGTAATAATACAGGCCTAATGTTTGTGAAATATACTAACTGTGAGCCTATAACAGTATGGGCCTAAAAAAAATTTTAATCACTTAATTCACTCATGTTTATCACCATTTAAATAGGTTTCATACAAGGCCTACTTACTGCCATCAATATGTTCTGTGTAGACCTGGATTACATAGATATATTATTGGTTGTAACACTACAGGCCTTCTAATATCAAAAAAGCCCTTTTTTGATGGTAAATCACTTTTGCACACAGGTGAAAGCAATAGGCCATCAAACATTGTAACCCTCTATTATTTTAACCTTTAAATAAATCAGACCAATATAACAATCCCTCTTTACATATAAGCCCTTAAATATTGTAATATACACACACATTTAAAGTTTGGTTTTAGAGACATATACATATGTATATTGTACTATATATATATA